>OU744316.1:30689372-30776401 GCA_916610145.1 Eristalis arbustorum
CAGCGAAATCGCAAGCACACTGAGACCATTGTTGGCTCATTGTCAGCCATTTATTTAACCCCGATGCCAAATAGTGACTCTATAAGATTTGAAAATCAGATACAGCGTAATAACTTTGCTTCCGCTGGGATTCGAACCGAGAACCCTTGCTTGAGAATACCCTTTGATAGAGGGGGTCAATTGCACCATCCAGTGGGTGCCCGAGGATAGAACAAAGTCAAAAGGAAGAAGTGTCTTCTTTCTTAGAGGCAGATAGAGACCTTCCGTGTATGACCATTAACAGTTCTTCGTGCCTCGTGTGTTGACGTTTGAGTTTAGCACGATCTTCTCAAGTATGATATTGAAGATCTGCCAAAGTGTGAATATTTGGTCGATGGGGGACTTCCAAGGCCTGAAACCGCAATGACAAAGACACATCAGGTTGTCGACAAATGGCTTCTCGCGTTCACACAAAACGTCAGAGGGTATCTTGTACGCGATGTTGAGGATGCTAATCCCTTTATAGTTGGCGCAGTCAAAAGGGTCTCCTTTCTTGTGAACCGGTCTGTTCAGCGACCTCACATACCACATGCAGAACCGACAAGCATTGTTCTTTGATTGTTTGCTGAGGTCGTCAACTGTGAATCTGTCCATATCCGAGGCGTGTTGTCGGTTCGTAACCATGGATTCCATGACAGGAGGGATTAAAATGGCATGTTTGACGTCACTGCCTACGGACAGAATCTACTGAGGATGTAGGAAAGTGAACGGAGGCAGTAGGAAATAACCAACTATAGGCAGAAGGAAGACATTTGAGCTACCATGACTTAAAAGAGCAGTTCACCAGGCAAGATAACGAGATACTTCAGGATACTATTGAAAGTCTCTTGTATACATACTTAATTGGGGACCTTCTGATAGGCATGGTCCTTAAATATCATTCTGCCTCATCTCTCCCACTTGTCCTTGCCTTTAGTTTTTCAACCGAGATCTGTTGGTTACTGGGTTCACATTTATTCCTTTCGTCTTCATTTTAGATGGTGTACCTAACAGAGGAAGCTAAAGTCCCCGTCCAACGAGTTGAGCCGTGCACACGAACGTGCCGCCGTTCTGACTAATTCACAAATTAGATTTTATTTGGAAAGCCACGTAACCATAAACTTGATAATATTTGCCTGGCAGTTGGCAGTTGATTAGCATGTGCAGTGGACATTTTGCATTGCTTGCGAGGCATTACTCATGGAAGTTTCTATTCGGTTGCAAAAACCTACGAGCTTAGACTAATTAAACTCGCACAAAGTTCTGAGGAAATCACAACACCCGTTGTCCGTTGTTGCAACAGTAATGGGCACCCTCTCCACGATCTCTACTCCTACCCCAATATTTTGTATCAATCTCTGTTTCTCCGAATTGGGTTGAGAGTGAGATTGAATGGATCCACTGAACCATTTGAAAAACGTAAATTCCCAGAAATGTGTACCCTCATTTGCTGATTGCTCTCAACTTTGCGACATGCCACCAACGATGTAAATGCACGTCTCAAGTTGACAGCGTAATAGTGGCGCCCTCTGTATAGCCTTTCTAAGCAACCGCTTATAGCTGCACTAATGTATGTAGTGGCCAATGTTTAAACCAGCACGTGGTACTCTAGGTTCGGAGGTTGCGCGTGGGGCTAACTTCCCCACAGTGGAAAAATAACTTAGAAACGAAGCAGCAACACGCCTCGAATACGGATACCGTTGACGACCCAAACAAATAATTCGAAAAGGACAACGGTATTCGGCTCTGCATGCGGATTGTACGGACCATGAACAAATAGCGTGCAGCCGAACAGACATCACCGCGATCAAAGAAATGCGGTGGGGAGAGCCGGAAAAAAAGAAGGATGAAAAGCTATGATATCTATTACGGAGAACAAAGCTGTATCCACATAGGACCTTGATAGTCCCAGTCCTGCTGCATGGCACAGAAGGATGGATAGTGTCAAATGAAAACAAGGAGATGCTTGGTCGCTTCGAGAGGAAAATTCTTCAAATAATTTTCGGTTCCCTTTGCAAGGATGGTGTTAGAGGAGAAGGTCAAGCGACGAACTCTACGAGCTTTACAACGACACTGGGCTAATCAAACGAATTCGATTGCGTCTTCAAATTTTGGCGACGCCATGTGGAGCAGGTAGACACCAACACTCCGGCTCGGAAAGTCTTCGAGGCCAGACTTAAGCACAACGCGGTAGAGGAAGACCTCAGCTCCGATGGCGTAACCAGCTGGAAAGATATCTTTATCAGCTGGGTGTACGAAGCTGGAGGCGCCGAGCCCAAGATCGCGCTAGTTGGAGGGGAATGCTGACTGAGGCCCATGTCCGCACCGGACTGTAGCGCGACGAAAAGAAAAAAAAGAAGTTACGAACAATGTACATCATTCTACCAGCCAGTGTCTGACTTAAGTTAAAATACCTGCCGATTCTGGACTTCCTTGCAAAGGACGGAGCTTGTCCTTTAGTAGGAAGATAAATTACCGCGTGCTACTTCTAGAGCTAACTACGGTTCCCCTAGAGACAGGAGCAATGTATACATGTTCTCGTATCATTACGAAGTCCCCTTCCCCAATTCAACAAAAAAATCATCCACAAAAAGAGAAGCTTCAAAGCCCCCCATCATCCATCTCACACACGCCCGCCACACCATCCCCTCCAAGACTCCACGCCTCGCATCGTTCCCATTCCAGCTCCATTCTGAACTTGTGTAAAAGCCGGCATTAGCAGCAGCTGTCTCCATTAAGGAAGCAACCACCTCCAGACGGTAACTGCTGTTAAATCTTGATACTCCGCGATGCTAGGCAATGTTCAAAAATATGCGCTCACCCTGCCATTTCCCAGAGTTTCACAGCGGAGCGAGGCAAACAACAGCAGACACCGTGAGCGGAAGCGGCTTATTTGGCGGGGCGAACGAAAAACTCCTTAATTATTATTATTGGCGGTGTTGCTTTCTCCTTTCGACATAATGGCATATTGTTGCCTTTATTGTTAGTGTTGTCGGAGGACTCATGATCCTGGTTTCCTCTGCGATACCACGACATTTTTCTCCTTCTTTCTTCGCGTTGTTTGCCTATTTTCTTGGCTGCTTTTTTCTTCGACTGTCCTCTCCCCCAGATCCAGTTAGCCGGAACTGAATTATCCTATTGTGAATGGGCAGACATGAAAAAATATATCGCTCTGCAAATCGTAATAGGATACGAACGTAAAGCGACAGTAAGCCCGCTTTGAGCTGTTTGTTGTTTTCTTAAGGCTGCCGCTTCAACTGTCCGCGCGAAATGAAGCGAAGGCATGCCAAGAAGGAAGTCATTGTGTTCTTGTGATCCATTGTGAGGCAGGGTTAATGGTTGGAGGGTGAGACACGAATGAGGGTGGGTTTGAGTTGTATCAAAGTTGAGATTTCCCCAAGTATCCTATATGCAGCTGATGAATTTAGTTAAAATTTCCGCGAGGAGGAGTTTCGAAAGTTGTTCAAATTGAGCAGTGTCAATTTTACGAAAACAGGTTACCGATGCTAGTCGATTGTCATTAAATGCATTCGTTGCGTTGCAATTAATGGTTTCATCATTTGAAGTCGGTGCACAAGGTTTCTCATGGTCAAGCTTTTAAGTATTACGTTAAGTACATCGTACGAGTCAGTTCTTGGGTTCTTTCTTATGAGGAAAGGACTGTTGCTGACACTTCAAGGAGCATTCGCAACAGCTGTGGGGTAATAGTGGCTGGATGTCCTGGCGTAATCGGTAGGTGCGCCGAGTTCCACTCTGGGATTGGAGTCCTTCTCCTCTTTGGAGTTTCTTACAATGATCACGGAGTACCTTCTGTATACGCAAAGCTAGCCAACCTGAGCCATTCGAAGTGGCCATGTATTGAATTGAATTTTGACAAAACGGAGTGACTTTGCAGCCCCATTTCATGGCGACCACAATAGATTTGTCTTTCTAGGACAATTTCAGAGCAAACTTGAGAAACTGTATGATCCCTTCGGACGTGATTTCCTGTCTCCTCTATTAATGTAAATGTGATTTTGTTAACTGTTTAATATCTGCCTTCAGATGCCGACACTCAACTGGAAGGTTTTTGATTGCCTGCGATGTTCTGTACTGCTGTGCATGTTTTGCGGACCTGATATTTGCTTAAATATTGAACTGATTGTCATCCTTAGCAACGAAGGGTTGCATGTCAAAGGATATGCTGATGGAATTGTGATTCTCATTAAGGGTAGATTTAAATACAGAGTCTAAGACCTACTACAAGGAGCACTCAAGCATGTCTCTAAGTGGTGCATAAAGGTTGAACTCAATATTAATCGCAAAAAGAGCACTAAAGTCGCGATTACCATGGGAACAAAAGTAAACTTAAAACACCCTCTCTTTTTTGTAAAACAAACAAAATTAATGAGTAAACGAGGCCTAAAAGTTAGGCCTAACACTGGACGAAAAACTCACCTGAAATTCTCACATAAATAAAAC
Source organism: Eristalis arbustorum (assembly GCA_916610145.1). Taxonomy (NCBI): domain Eukaryota; kingdom Metazoa; phylum Arthropoda; class Insecta; order Diptera; family Syrphidae; genus Eristalis; species Eristalis arbustorum. Next base: position 30,693,852 of record OU744316.1, read on the forward strand.
CATTGACAAAGCCAGGACGGGCTTGTGGACCAGCAACAGTCTCACTACACAGACTTCAACGCAAAAATATGTCACTTGCTACACAGCCATCTCCCGTAAGTGAGTATACCTTGCACCAATGTGATGGTAGCAAGCAAAAAAAAACTGAAGAAGCTAAGCTCAACAAACTACAAAGACTAGCTTGTGTCAGCATCACATGGGCAATGAGAAAAACCTCTCCAGCAGCACTAGAAGTCATCACAAGCCATCCTCTTCAATTTCAGATAAAGTTAGAAGCTGTGGCTAAGCGTACGAGCTCATCACAGAAGATGACTGTAACTACTACTGATAATCCAAACTGACATTATACTCACATCGAACAGACACGAACCCCTGAAAATATGTCTAGCTTACATAGTGCTTAGCTTAGATACAACTTGTGCTAAAATTATTAGGTAGGATAAGGGTAACTATCTTTTCACGACACAACTGGGAGCAAAACATATATCCGCGAGTCCCTCATCTGGTACTAAGATGACTCCGTAAAAGATGATGGAGTTGGGGCTGAAGGAGGCAACACCAAGACCCATATAAACCACAGAATGAACACTGAAAACACGGTAGCACTCTGGCTCAGTAGAAATATAGACAGAGCTATCACCAACAAGGACATCAAAGCCGCTCCTCTATACTCCATAGCTACGAAGTTACCTCTAAACTAGTATGCGACTGCCTACAACTGTAACTAGCAACTAGCTAAAACCAACAGAGCCCACCTTACATGGATCCCATGTCACAGCCGTCATACAGGAGTCGAAAGAGCAGGCTTACTATCCAGAAAAAGATCCCCATCACCATTCGTGATGCCACGATCATTCTGCGGCATACCCATCAACACCTCTAAGAGCTATTGAAATCATTGTCTCAGGGATATGACCAGCCATTACTGATTTACAGACCGGAATGTCCATACCACCAATAGGGAACGATACAATTCCTCACACTCGCAAGAAGTCCTGTTCCCTTATTGGGCAACGCTCAGTAAGCAAACATCCAAGAACTATGAGCCCAACACAAGGTAACACCTGCCGAATGCACAACGACGACGAAGAAACTGCAGAACACAACCTGTGCCACTGAGCCGCCCAGTCAGATCACGTCATCGTCACCAAGGCGGATATTATGTAGAAGCGGACAAAATTGCCTGCAGTTCACTTAAAAATATGCAAAGTTTCATCATGACCTCAGGCTTACTGCGTAAAGTTTGAATTGGGAAATCAAAATAGGCCCATTCGAGCCCACATCAATGTGTCACCCCCGTTTAATACTCTGATCTCTGAGCGGTGCGTGTCGTTTTTTTTAGCCCGGAACTGCACCGAAGAAGGACTTAGAAAAAGCATTTGGTTCCAGCAAGATGGAGCAACTGCACACATCGTCAGACCGGATAAAAGGGAGCTCAAACGAAAACTCCCAAAAGAGCTAATTTGCATAAACTCCACATTCCGCTGGCCCAAGGTCAACTGACTTGACTGCACAAGACTATTTTGTACAAGGTTTTGTCAAGCAAGGGGTGTACACAACGAAATCAAGAAAAAAACAACAGTAATTGGGACGATCCCGACTGCAACTCTTCAGGCGGCAATGAACAATTTTCTCGTCAGGTGTCACATATGCGTAAATGAGCCTGGAGGTCATTTACGGTTTTCAAAACTTCAATACATTGATTACAATTTTAAAGCGAAATGGGTTTCTTATTGCAGCACAATTGATAAGATTCCCTGTAAGGTATTTTGTTTTTATTTATCAGACCGACGACCCATGAAGGATCCGAGCCTTCAGTGACGGTCTTGGGCACGCTGCTTCCAGTCAGCAAGGCGCGATGACTTGGTCTCTGTACCGGAGGTTCAGTGTTTCTCTCCTTCTTGAAACGGGTTCGAAGACCCCCTTTGCTGTAGCGTTGTTGTCCATTCGCTCGATGTGGCCGAGCCAGTGTAGTCGACGGATTTTTGCCTTCCGGACTACATCCACATCCTTGTACAGCTCGTATAGTTCGCGGTTGCGTCTTCTCCTCCATTCGCCATCATCGCGGACAGGAGCATATATCCGAAATCGAATTTTTCTTTCCGAGGCACCAAGAATCAGTTCTGCAGTTTTACTTAGTGTTCAACTTTCGGCTCCATAAAGCAGGAGTGGCGAGATAAGAGTCTTGTAGAGCATGAATTTGGTCCTCCGAGCCAAGAGTTTCGAGCCCAGTTCTTTTGACAAACCGAAGTAGCATCGGTTGCCAAGGGCGATTCTACTTCGGATCTCCACTACGATGTCATTCGTGGAGTTTACGTTTGCCCCGAGGTAGACAACCTCCTTTACTACCTCGAAATTGGAGCTGTCGTTGATTTGTCCTTGTTGACCTTAAAATCAGCTCATGTGGTGAAGCATTGTGTATGACGAAATTTGTGTTCAATTTGTGTTCATACTTCCATAATTTTCGTTTATTTTTGATGAGTTGGTAAAGACAGGGATACGTGTGTACATGTACGAGGATGTTATAGGATATCCTCCGATTCGACGTCATGAAATAACGTCAAGTCTCCCTGTCTCGGATCACTTTGTCAGTAATGCATATCAAATGCTGGTATTTTTGCAATCGCGTGATGCAGATGATATAAGGCCTGTCCCTCTTTCGCGCTTGCGCTGGAACGTCGAAATCGTGGATTTTGTGGTGAGTTAACGCAATACTCTCTGAAGCGGTATTTGCTTTGCTCCCCAGTTTAAAATATATGAAATTATACCCGCTTAGTCTGTAATCGTGATGATTATTCGTTTTTGCCAAAATTACTTCAACACGTGCTAGTACTGCACCCAGAAATGTCTCTGGCTAGACTTCGAAAGGAAAGGAACGTAGTCGTATCTTCATGTATGGCTCCAAAACCAGTGAAGGGTCCGGCGTTGGTGTTTTGGTGGAGGGCGACAACAGATGGCAGATGGACACCATAGCTCCGGCCCGAAGAGTCTTCGACACCGAGCCATTGGGACAGCGCAACAGAGGACGTCCTCGCACTAGATGGCGCACACAAGTGGAAAATGGCCTCAACCAACTTGGTGTGCGCAACTGGAGGCAGCTGGCGAAAGATCGTGCTGGCTGGAGAGGCATGTTGGTTGAGGCCCAGGGTCACCTCGGACTGTAGCGCCATTCAAAGAAGAAGAAGACAACACTAGATTGTACACCTCTTTAGGTGAATTTGCATTGGTGGGTTTTTAAGTGGAAGCCTCTATTGTGAAGGACAGGCAGAGAGGTCGAAGTATCTGTGTCTCAATCTTTAACTACTTCCAAGATACATAGTTCAGGAACGCAAATCATGTTTGAATTTAATTGGCAGTCAACTGAAAGCCACTGAAACTCATCTTGGGTCCCAGGACACAAAGGAATCGCTGAACATGAGATCGCCAATGATCTTGTTAGACAAGGATCAGAGGAAACTTTCTCAGGACCTGATCGTGCGACGTATATGTAGACAGACTAAGCTTTTGCTCCCAAACGTTAGTAAGATATCCATGGCATGCTTATGGCCCCTTAACAGAAAATACTGTAACAGGTCACAACACCTTTCCATCACTTCCATGTACTAGGTTTAAGCGAAGATGCCCTCTGCGAAGCCTGAGAGGCACTTCTTCTATCACTGTCCCGCCCTTGCTCGGATCAGGTGGCAGGTCTTCGGCACTAATGTGGTCATAGCTGATTCTGGTTCATCACAGAAGCGTCTGCTGGTCTTCCGAAGGATTTGTAGGTTGCTGCCTAGTAGTACAATGGACCAGTCTTGAGTCTGAGTGCTCCAGTGTCGTATTAAATCCTCCAAAAAAACACAGTATTTTTATTTGTTCATATTAGGAGTTATCAAAAACCCTTGTGGGACTCATTTATTTGTTTTTTAACCTTCTGGGACTCATAAATAATTTAACCTAACGCTCCCTCGTATCATTTTCTGTGAAAAAAAGAGAGAGCAATTGTTGAAAGAAGTCCTTCACCAACCAAAGCGACACTGAAGAATTGAACCATAGCATGTCCTTTTATTTGTGATGCGTATAGTGGACTTCAGTTTCCCAATACTTTTTCAAAATGTGTTCCAGGATCGAATCAAAATTTGGAAGGTTTTTTGGTATTCAGCATTCGAAGCGTTTAGGTTTCGAAGAGACTTAGAAGCAGTTTCAAGAGTCCCTTTGTAGGAATGCTGAGGAGCTCTAACGCACTGAATATTTGTCACTTCAAAATAATCGTCAAGTGCTTCGAACTAGTGATGGGCAAATACGAATAAAATCAATCGAATAATTCGATTGTTCTCTCAATCGCAATTATTCGAATTTAAATTGAGCGGAGTTGATTGTTGATTTTCGATTCTTGTTGGTGCGATTCCAATCTTCAAGTCGGAGAGAGATTGTTGATTGTAATATGAATTGCAAAATTCGATTCGATTCGATTATTATTCGATTGCTTTCTAACGAGAGCGAATAAATCGACAGTCGAATTCAATGCTTAGCAATATTAAATTTATTCGATTGTGAAAATCATTCGCAATCGCGCATAGCTAATTAAAACTCCACTCGTACTGTGGAATTTTTTTCTACATAACCGACTTTACTATGGACTGTCCGAATCGTGCCACCCCGCACGCCTGTTTTAAAATATTTCTCCTGTTTGTGGGGCACGATTCTGACATCGTATACGTAAGACTCTTGGAAGAACCGGTACAGTACTGTGCCACCACAACCTCCCAAGCTCATCTAACTTATTGTATCTGCAGCGAAAAGAATAATACATTCCACAACATCATGCAATGTATTTCATAGCCTTTCGAAAAAGCCACCGTCGCAGTGAACTTTCTACGCCCCCACCCAGGACAACACAGCCTACGAGGCGTCCTTACTCAGGGAGCAACGGCTTTGTGAAGGCCAACATTTATGAACATGTGTCTACTCAGGTGATTACAGTGCCCCAACATATTTCCCGTTGTGATGGCGCCACGTAATGGTCCTTGTTCTCTGAAATTACAGCAGAAATTTTCTGCCATTCCGCTGTGCACTTCGCCGAGCATAACAAGTGTTTTATCCCCTACCCAACATTAAATCTTATCTCATGATAAGTGAGTTTCCTTCTCCGTCTCCGTCTTCGTCTCCCTCCCCGGGTCCTTGCGCGGCCGCTTCTGGCACATAACACCTACGTTATAATGTCATAACACCAAAGATAAATTTATTTCACCGCAGTAGTCCTAAATCTTATTTCTCACTTCATTGAGTGTGTCCTTTGTCACAGCGAAAGCAATTAAAAAAAGGTTGTTTTATAATCCTTTCAACAATTACCCTTCATTGTTATCACCACAAGTCGCGGCAACGACAGCAACAAAAAGCATAAAATTAAAAGGAAAAAATAAAAAAAAAACAGCCACGCAACCAGACAAGATAAGAGGAACAGCACCGGGAGTGGGGAATACATAATGAGATTAACAACAACAGCATCAGCCGTAATAATAAGCCCGTAATGGAATAGCAACAAAGGGACTCCAGAAGCCCCCGTAACAGCAGCAGGCCCAAAGCCGGCACAGGGTGCAGGAACCAGTTGTCTTTGATTCGCATATCTTGATCTCAGGTTTGTTTTGTTTTTTTTTTTGCTCCCCCTCGTGCTCCTTATAATCGTTTACTGTATCGCAGTTGGTTGTCACAATAATGTTTCAGGTTTAAATTTACAAAGGCTGGCAGTTGAATAAGGGGACAGGCACGAAAAAAACGGTTTTGTGGGTTTTCAGTTGAACACGCTAGCTTGCCGGAGACCTATTATGACAGCCAAACTGACAGCAATGAACGTCACGACCGGAACGCAAGCACAGAGGAGGGGTTCAGCAGTCTGTTCAAGAAACAACGAGACAAAAGAACGGAAACGCCGGAGACTTCAGAGTGCTCGCAACAGTTTGCACAGTCAACCAGATGCCACGTCGAACAATGGATTGGGCTGGAGTTGTCTGCCTTTGAATGGATTTATCTACTTGTCGCTTTGAATATTTATCGAGTGGAAATGCGAAGAAAATACGCAAACGAAGTCCTGTTGACTACTGAATTTTGCAGTATACTGTGGAGATTGCTTTGGAAGTGTCAATTTCAGTGATTCCTTTGTATGGCTTAATGAAGGACCCTGTTCCAGTTAACATGATGGGTGCATGAAATGGAGACGCATAGAACGGGGTAGCGCTTACGAAGGCTTGCTGGAAAGACATCGGCTCGATTCTACGAAGCGGAGCAGCTGGCAAATGACGACTTTGGCGGCTCGATGTACTCTGTCATCGGACGTCAATGTAGTCCGCTTATGGCAACACATTTCTGAACGATGTTCCAGATGTTCCTCTTGTCTCGGCGTGTGAATTTCACTTCAGGATGATGTCAAAGCTGCCTGTCGACTTGTTCTCTTGATAGTGAACCTTTTGAGGCGTTCATTAGAGGCCTTGATGGATCCGTGGGCATTCTTGGTAGCCACGAGCTTGATAGAAACGTCAAATTAGACATGGCGTTGTATAGCTCGTCTAAAGGCGCACTGTTATACACGGTCTTAGAATTGACGAATGGGTGGTGAGGGTTGGCTTGAGCTTCGACTTTTTCAGGAGCTCTGCACTGTGTAATTCTGTTCTTTTTTCTTGCCGTAAGCCACACTGATGTGGACCTCACAGATTACTTATGTAGGCACCTCAATGAAGGGGAACATGTCCCCAAAAATTGGCGTAGTCAAAGGAGTCTCCCTTCTTGTGGATGAAGCAAACGGAGTGGAGATCTCACATTTCGAGCAGGCATTCCTCCGACTATGTCTTACAGATGAGATGCACGTTACCAAATCATTGGCAGCTGCTTTGAAAAGCTAGGCAGATAGTCGACGGGGATTAGCAGCCTTGTCAGGCTTCAGTCCTGATGTTGCTATTGGCTTCGTCTATCATCGTACATTTTTATCGAATTTGCCAGATGGCACCTTTTAGGACTTGCATACAAACTCGACAAACGATTTTTCTTTTAAATTTATTTAACAAGAAACAGTCCCCGTCCGCTACCGGTATTGGCTGGTCGCTGAAGTCGTATCTGTTAACGAAGACGTTCTATGGGTCTTCTGCTCGTCCTGGCCTAGGCAGCTTCTACAGAAGTCGTTGACGAGTAGACCAATGGTAGCTTTAAAGGAAATTTCATCACCTGGCAGTCTGGTGACGTATTCAGCGAGTTCATCTTATTCTCTAAGGCCTCCCGTAATAGCCCCTAGAATTCCGTAAAAGCCATTAGTTCTGCTTGGAAGACGTGAAAACAGGAACTACACCAGCTGTATATATGTCACACTCTTGGTGATGCAAACAGAATTTTTCTATGGGAAGATATTATAATTCTTGCATAGGGCACGTCAATCGAAATCGACACTTGTACTAGACTGCTGCTGTATGCAAAGAAATAACGGAGAGTGTTGTGCGAAGAATCATTTCAGACTTGCTCCTTGTGAGTATGTGCGTCAACCACAACGCACCTACACCTCGAGGTCTATCTTCAATCAATAGCCTCTACCAAAAAAATAATTTTCACGGCCCCACCTCTTTCCAGTCTATGACAATTCTCAAAGTGTAGGGTTCCTGCCCAGAAAAATCTTCTCAAACTTGGCCGTTCGGGGTCGCCATAAAACTGCAGGCCCCTTCCACTCGCTAGAGAACGACACCACTCACAGCACGAGTGGTGGCTGCTATGCTACGCCCTGGCCATCAACGGGTTGTAGCGCCACCCATATTTTTATTATTATGAGTAGGAATTACTGATGAGAGGAAAATGTCCACTCTGTGCGCATAAGAGCAAACATTAAACCCGACTCCGTAGTGAATGTAACAAGGACATTTCTTATTTGCTCACCGCATCACTGCAATCGTCAAGTGCCTCCTTGAATGGCGGCAGGTGGGGTTCCATGTCGATCGTCCCCAACTCGCATTTGCAAATGCACCAACCGTCAATTCCGAGGCAATATCCGTAATTACTTCTGTCTGCGGTCGTTCCGGTCGAACAGTCATGATCAGAGGGCCCATCCTATATCAGTGGTTGGGCCACGCTTGCCGACAGCACAATTGCCGCAACAGAAAGCGAGACAACCACTGCAAAGGCTGCAATCCATGATAATCGAAAAACAGTTTCCATGGCAACGTCTCAACCAAGCTAATCCCTTTTGCAGCTTATTGCTACTTACACAGTCCTACACCACTTCCACCTGCGAGCACTCAACGAGGCCGGCAATCTTCTTGCGATTTGCCCTCTTAACAGCGGCATGATAATTTGAGCCTTATGCGATTGTGTGTGTGAGTCGTGAAATGATGCACAGGCTGTGTACATGGCCGCATCCCCGTGCACAACAGTTCGCAACGAGGAAAAGCATAATTTCGGCTCAGCTAATAGAGGAAATCGTGCGAAAGTCCTTAGCCGCCGAGAGGCTGCCAGGATACGCGCAATTATTGCTTCAACAAACCAGGAAACACTGGAGCACAGTCTGGTTCGCTGGGACAAGGGGCGAACGAGGTAACCAGCGCCCGCATTGCGGTCGTGCGGTTAGTCTCATTGTGGGATGACGACACATCCACTCGTGCTAATTAAAAACGCAATGAAGTGATCACACATCACTCCCGCTGCTGGGGCGGTGTTAGATGAAAAAAGTTTAAACGGACTGTTGTTCGTGTTGACCTCATGGCGAACTACTGGACGGGGTCAGCTGCTGCACGTTCTGAACTTTCGAACAACGTTCATTCCGAAGGAGCTGTGTGCTGTTCACGTTGTCTGGGATGCTGCCTGAATTTGTAATTAATTTCTTTTTTATTTTGCTTTCTTTTATTTGCCGGGCAACACCCGTCGCGGCTGGGCTGGAGTAGAGTTTGTACTTGTGCTGACCGCATTTAATACCAGGATCTATTTACCGAGAAACTTGTACAGTTGTACAACGTACAAGACGATATTGAATTTTGAACAACGGAAATGTGCGCCCGTGTAATGTGCATGCGCCAGTATCGCTCGTCAACTATTCACTGCTCGTACCTTTGCTTGTGTTGGCAGTTGACACACATCTTGTCAGTTTCAACCTTAGCGGCGAGTGTTGTTGTTCAAACGTCGTTCGAGATGTGCTTAACTTTATGGAGTGGTACTTGAACACATGCGAGCACACGCGTTCTTTAAGTTTTTTGTTGATATTAGGCCACCTGTCTTCATCATCTTCAGTGAGCAGCATGATCCACCAAAGGGTTCTCGCGGTCAATGCAAGCATGAGGCATGTCCAGACTAGAAGATCCTCCTCTTTAGACTCCAAGGCATCAGGAATGTAATTTAAAGTCAATCACTTTTTGTTCTATTTTCCCTCTATGAGGGAGTTTATTTCAAATCGAATCTTGCCTCGATCGCAGCTCTCAAGCAACTAACTAATTTTTACTTATTCTAATTGCTTGATGTCGATGGGCAATGGCCTTCACACGATCCCGTCCCACGATGGATAATCGGCGACGCTCACACGGTGTTGTTCGGTTTGCTCAGCTGAAACGCTGACCTAGCCTCTGGCTCTTTGCACATCTGACGTCTGGCTGCTCATGTAAGCGACCGTGTGTGCAATGTGAGAGCGTGTTAACTTGAGAAAGCGTAACCAGGTGAGTTCTTGAACTTGGTCGAACTAACTTGACTTGGGCCTACCAAGCGGTTGCCTTCCTCGTGACGTAGCATTCAAGGCACACCTAGGATGTCATGATGATGTGACAGCAACTGCCAGAAATAACAAGAGGGTGCCACATGCCACACAGCACGCGCAACAATGGACTTATTCAGAGGCGAGTTCGGTGAACATTTTATTTTACGTTCGGTACATTTGATTCTGGACTGGATGGTGAGGGTTGGCTTGAGCTTGGTCTTTTCCAGGAACTCTGCACTGTGTAAATCTTTTCTTTCTCGTGCCGTAAGCCACGCTGATGTGGACCTCAGAGAATACTTATGTAGGACAGGGCACCTCAATGAAGGGGGACATGTCCCCAAAAGTTGGCGTAGTCAAAGAAGCTTTTAAGGAAATTTCACCACCTGGCGGTCTGGTGACGTATTCAGCGAATTCATATTATTCTCTATGGCCTCCCATAGGGTCTGGGACTTTTAGGGATTACACGCTCATCATACTTACTCTGCAATAAATCAATTGTACTGTGTGTTATGTGGTTTGTGGCAACATTCTGTTGAAACCACATGTCGTCCAAGCCCGTATCATCCATTTCGTCACAGTAGCATGGCAATCATAACGTAAGTACGGCCCCAGTATGCAAACCGCACCAAACAATTATTTTTGTGGATGAAGTGATGATCCTACACGTTGGGATTTACAACCGAGTAAAAACGCATATTTTTTTCCCTTGACGAACCTATTGTATAACTATCGTATAACGTACGAACTTTCCGTCAACATAAATTCTGGAGTCAGCTTGATCTTGTGTGAGTGTAAACCAAGATCCTTACGAAAAATACGTCATAATGTGTCTGAGTGATGCCCAATTCTTAAGAACATCGCGGAATTGATTGAATTGGTTCATGCTACGAACGACTGAATGTCGTGGCAGTGATATTTTCGACACTTCGACCAACCCGTTGTCTCACTGACACAGCAACATAACACACTATATATGTAGACTAACATTTTTGCACTAAACTTCTTATTGCCTGTTCACTAGGACGAGATGGTCGACCAAAAATCGGAATTACTTACTTATCAGGCAGACGAACCATGAAGGGTCTGAGCCTGAGCAATTGCTGCCTTCCATCGGTGACGGTCCTGGGCACGCTGCTTCCAGTCCTCAAGGCCAAGCTGTCTTACATCCGCGATGACTTGGTCTTTGTACCGGAGGTTCGGTCTTCCTCTCCTTCTCGAACTAGGCTCGGATTCGAAGACCCTCTTTGCTGAAGCGTTATTGTCCATTCGCTCGATGTGGCCGAGTCAGTGTAGTCGACGGATTTTTGCCTTCCGGACTACATCCACATCCTTTTACAGCTAGTAGAGTTCGCGGTTGTGTGTTCTCCTCCATTCGCCTTCCTCGCAGACGGGACCATATACCCGACGTAGAATTTTTCTTTCGAAGGCACAAAGAATCAGCTTTGAATATCAGGACGGCTCTATAAAACAGTACGGACAAGATAATGGTTTCGCAGAGCATGACTTAGGTCCTTCGAGTCAGAAGTTTCGAGCCCAGTTGTTTTGACAGACCGAAGTAGCATCGGTTGCCAAGGGCGATTCTACGTCGGATCTCCACTGCGATGTCATTCGTGGAGTTTACATTTGCCCCGAGGTAGACAAACTCCTTTACTACCTCGAAATTGGAGCTGTCGATTGTGACGTTTTGACCTTTGTGGTGTGCGGCGGATCGTTTTTTGCTCGACAGAATATATTTTGTTTTGTCCTCGTTGACCTTAAGACCAGTTCGTTTCGCCTGTTCCTCAATTGCCGTGAACGCTTCCACTATGGCACGTTGGGATCGCGCGATCATGTAGATGTCATCAGCGTATCCCAACAGCTGGACTGACTTGTAGAAGATAGCGTCTTTCGTGTTGACTTTTGCCCGCCGCACTATCTTCTCCAGTACAAAATTGAAGAAATCACTTGACAGCGCATCTCCTTGCCGAAATCCGGTGCAGGTTTCGAACGGTTCAGAGGTTTTTGAACCGAACTGCACGGTGCATCGCGTATGTGTAGCGTGGTGCGACACATCCGGGTCAGTTTTCCCGGGATCCCGAATTCGGCCATCGCTTCGAATGGCTCTTTGCGATGAATGCTGTCGTATGCGGCTTTAAAATCGATGAACAGATGGTGAGTATCGATTTGAAACTCGCTGGTCTTCTCCAGGATCTGCCTTAGTGTGAAGATTTGGTCTATAGTCGATTTGCCGGCCGGAAGAGGCACTGGTACGTGCCGGTTAGTGCGGTGCAAAACGGCTTTAGACGTTCACACAGTACGCTGGATAGGATCTTGTAGGCGGCATTGAGCAGGGATGTACCTCTATAGTTCTTGCAGGAGGTAGGATCGCCTTTTTGTGGATGGGGCATATGGAGCTGATATTCCAGTCGTCGGGCATACTTTCATAGAAAACGGAATTAACGCTCTAAAAGCAGCGGCTACCGACTCCGAATTTCGGTAGAAAATTGTTATAATTTGCAGATCTCGCTCGCTCATGTACTTTACCACGATGGAAATGTTGAGTTTACGGAATAAAAACTTGACAGTGACAGTTTGACATTCAAAGTTGTCAAGTCCCTATTGGAAAACCCTTCCTATCTTGAAATCGAAACGTAGATAAATCGTCAATCCGTTTTTCTCTCAAACCCCATTGATGACGCAGGGGCAAGGTAATATATTATGACACTTTCTGAAATACAAGTTGAAAGAAACCTCAGCCAAGCCGGCACCAGCTTGACCAGTGTGATGGCGCCCAGCCCCACTCTGGGTTCTGGACTCAATAGAATAAATGGACTTGTACTCAACACTCCCGCTTACCATAAACAACGAGCTTTGGCCTGTGTACCGAAGGAACGCCTTATTTATAGCAAACCACGTAAACATGTTTATCGTGTTAAGCCTTTCGCTCAGCGAGAGCGCACATTATTCTGCCGGCAGCAGGCATTAAATTTCACTCGTCATTGCCTTTGTGTTTTGTCATTCTGAACAGCAGCGGTCGCATTCATTTCGCACAATTGTTCGGCAAAAACTTTTGCCTACACAAGTAATTACCGAGGCCCCCGTATCGGACTCATTAAATCACAACGGTTAGGTATTATAGCTGCACAGTCAAAATGTTTATCTTTGCGACAACAAGCCCAATGAAATCACCATTCACTGGCATGAATAACAGAGCGGTCATTAGCCCCCCACAGGACATATGGGTGTCGCCAAAGTACTGGTTTTACAGGAACTTTACTGCCATTACATTGTAATGTACTCTCCGCTTCGGTGTCGCACCGACCGTCGAAGCGCGGCACCAGAACGGAGGCGACGGTAATGAACGGTAAGCACTGAATGACGAAAAAAGAGATTTCATGGCTTTATTAGCATTTCGTTTATTTCCCCGAGGGCAGATAAAAAGTATCCTTATCATCTTCTTGGTACCACACTGGTCCGGCGGACGAGGGACGCGATGCTGATGGGGCGGCAGAGCGGCAGTAGCACTTGGCAGGCGCACGTTGGCTGCTGTTGTGTTAAAATGTATTGCCTCCGGCATTTGCAATGTTAAATAGATGGACGTACGCAGACGGGAGTTTCTGCTCGAGACTTGTAAAGTGCCAAAGGGTGAGTGGGGCCAGAGCAAAAATTACAGGAATTTAAATTAAAAATACTTAGGGCGTGAATATTCTGCGGCGAAGTCTTGCAAGGTCATTACCTTGCATTATGTACATATTTGGTTGGAACTTAGCCCAAGATTATCGCTTAATTTCTGGTGGAGAACCATAAGCCTTTAGGGGGCGCCATTGAATCTCGCTCTCGACTGCACGAATTCACAAGGACTTTATGGGAACCACTTATGAGAATAAGTGCCTATCAAATATACCGCTGTTCAATGACTGTCAGCCTTAAGGGAAGGGTCAGACTTATTGTTAGTTTGTGGCGACGAATTGATGGGAATTCGAAAGGATTCTTGGCATAGGACCGATCGGTAGAATTGGATGCTTAGTGTCTCTAGAAGTCTGCGAGAGAAGTTTCATCTCCTTTGCCTAAAAGATGGAAAAAGCTTTCTGTCAAGACAAGCGTGTGAAAAAGCAACCATACCGAACTTGGTGACAGGGCACCTACATGGATGCATACTTAGTCCACTTAGGTTAGAAAGCTGCCATCGAAATTGCCATGTACACATAGATCAATGTTGGTCGATTGTGACTCCCATAGTCAGACTGCTAAGATTGATCGACAACTTCAGTGACAGTGACATTTGACCCCAATGGTAAAAGGAAATATTTGTTTATTTAGATTTAGTCTCAAGCAGACTAGTGCGTCCGTTTTTTACACCTATAATTCTATAATTGTTTTATTATTGAGTCCGTCGACAGTGTAATTTTAAATATAATAATTGGCTTCGGGCTATCTCCTGGTCTGGACGACAAAAATACTTTTCACGATCCTACCTCTTTCGAGTCACTCACAATGCTTAGTGAGTCAAAATTGGCTGATCGTTGTCGGCATTAAGCTGTTGTAGGTGCCTTCTCGTAGGGCGCATGAACCAGCTCATCTGCAAGATATGGTCTGAGGAAAGCATGTCCGACGAGTGGAATCTCAGTTTCGTTTGGCCGATCTACAAGAAAGGAGACCCCTTCGACTGCGCCAACTATCGAGGGATCAGTCTTCTTAACTTCGCGTATACGATCTAATCTGCCGCTTTGTGTACCCGCCTTAACAATCTTCAGGCCAGGAAAGTCCACAATAGACCAAATCTTCACATTACGACAGATCCTGGAAAAGACCCAGGAAATGCAAATCGACACTCACCATCTGTTCGCCGATTTCAACGCCGCATATGACAGCGTGCATAGAGACGAGCTTTACGACGTCTGTCGCTGCCAAACTGTCAGGTTGTGCAGGATGACGATGGAGAATCCTCGCTGCTCCATCAAGGTCGGTAACGAACTCACCGAGACCTTCATTGTCCAAAATATTTTAGGCAAGGCGACACGCTGTCATGTGACTTCTTCAACATCGTCCTGGAGAAGATCGTGTGAAACTCACACGCCAACAATAGACGCACGATCTTCCAGAAGTTCGTGCAGTTGCTAGCATACGCCGATGACATTGACGTGATTGGCAGAACTCAGCCAGCCGTCAGTGAGGCTTTTGCTAACATTGAGACGGAAGCGGCTAGAATGGGTCTGGCGGTAAATGAGGGCAAAACGAAGCATATGCTGTCCTCAAAAAAGAACATACAACATCGACGTCTTGGACAGAGCATCACAATGGGCAGCTATAGCTTCGTGTCAAGGACTTCACTTACCTCGGCTGCGGAGTAAATTGTACTAAAAACATCAGTACCGAGATCAATCGCAGGATAACTCTTGCCAATCGCTGTTTCTTCGGGCTCAAGAGGCAATTGAGTAATAGAGCCCTCTCTCGAAGAACCTTGTTGACTCTATATAAGACACTGATCATCCCAGTCCTGCTATACGGCGCGGAGGCATGGACAATCGCATGGATGGACAAAGCGGATGAAGAAGTCCTTGGTCTCTTTGAGAGAAAAGTTCTACGTGCGATCTTTGGTCCTGTTTGTGTTGACGGGTTCTGGAGAAGAAGACTGAACCACGAACTGTACGGGCTGTACAGCGACATGAGCCTAGTTAGGCGTCTACGGATAGAACACCTACTGTGGCTAGGTCATGTAGAGCGTATGGACACCACAGCTCCGGCCCGGAGAATCTTCGAATCCGAACCTGTCGGGCAACGCAACAGATGACGCCCGCGTTTAAGGTGGCGCATCCAAGTGGAGAAGGACCTCAACCAACTTGGTGTGCGAAACTGGAGGCAGCTAGCCAGAGATCGCGCTAGTTGGAGAGGCATGTTGATTGAGGCCCAGGTCCACCCGGGACTGTAGCGCCACACAGACAACGGAAGGACGTCGATAAGTCGAATAACATGCCGATTGATTTTACTATGCAATCCAGAATTTAAAAATGTTGCCAAAAATTTGACCGCCTAAGTAGTGTTTCGACGTTCAAAGGAGTCGTTTACTGAAATGTCGAGAGATTAGTAGTCATTCGAGTGATTGATTGAGAATCGAGATGTTCTCGAGATGTTGTAATAATCGATTATCACTCGAGATACCATTCGAATGCGCCAATCACTAGTCCTAACACATCAATTGACAGATGGCTGACTAAATGCTCCGTAGAGTAAGAATCAGTTTCAATTCAAATTACAAGTGTAACTTAAATCCAAGCTATCAACTGGAAACCTTCTCGGTCCATGCACTTTCGATTAGGTTTCACGCTGAACAATTTGCTATCGTCAATATCTGAGGTAAAATATAAAAATTGACGTAAGTCCTTAAGTAACGGAGGGAACTTCGTTACTTCTTAACTTTCGTCCTCCCATGGTAGTATGTCTGGCTTCCAACAACAAGCACCCAACAACCTGCATTCCTTTCCGTTCAAAGCATACGCTTGGCACAGGCATCACTTGAGCATTTGCTTGCAAATTAAATAGGCTATCTTCCATTTAAAAATGGTTTTCTTATTGGTCTCTGGAAAGCTTCTGTTTATAGTGGTTTTCGAATTATGGAGGCTAGAATTGTCGAGAGTTCACTGCGTATGGTTGAAGAAATATATTCCGGTCTAGTGCTTCTGGAACCTGATCACTGGGCACCCTATTCCTCACTGAAAGCAGTCCTTGCTACTGACAAAGGGCACTAACCACAGACGCGATGCAATTGATCTAAGCTGAATCAAAGCCTTCCCAGAGTTAACCTAGAAACCTAACCAAGGCCTTAGGTTAGCCAACTCGTAGGCGTTATAAGTTGGCACTACCTTATTATGCCAGAGGACTCAGAACGTCCAACAATGATTTCTGTGGCTACGGACATGAGGACAAGTACCTACCGTCGGGGCAGAAACTAGAAAAAGACTGTAAGATTAAGAGGAAGTTTTGACAACACTTCAAAAATGCGACATCAAATTAATTGGCCTGGCCTGGCTCCAGGGATTCCTACCAAAGTAGCCTTTTGAATTCACTGCGGAAGCAACTTCACACATCCTTTCCATCGCTTTGCATTCAACTGCAGACGAATTTACAGCTGTAAGCCGCAAGCGAAAGCAATCACATCTAGTGATTGAAATGCCTTAACCAATCCAATGTGCTGACAACAAGGGCATGGCCAGATGCATAGACCCGTATGTGGGTAGCATTGATGTATGCAAATGAGTTGGAACCAAAGTAAGATGTGAAGGACCCGCCCGTGGGTCCAAGAAACCCCAAAAACCGAAGAACCAACGGCAACATTATGACATTCATTGGAGCAATGTGTCACATGGCCCTGGTCGTTATGCAAGCCCTCTGACTTATGTAGACTCGAATATTTGCACCCTTGCCGTTAATCAGGAAACCCTGTGGTTTTCGATTAGCTCCAGGTGGATGTGCATTTCACACCGACCCTACCCGAGACGGTCTCCGTATGGCGATGTGTGCACACGACTGCATGCGTTCCATTTCGACTCACAACCCAGCTAAGAACATTCCCACGATGTGGTTTCGAGCTCCAGGGACACGGATGTACGTCGCACAAGTTGACTCAGTACTTTATTGACTGAAATCAGAGTAAGTGTCGTGAAAGGGCAATTAGGTGCCAGTCGGTACCCCAAGAAGACGAACTCCCATGCACGCTGCACGGTAACGCCGTAATGCTGAAATTATGAGATGGATCCCAGCTTACCATGAGTTGCAGTGTTAAAGTTTAATGAGAAAGTAGCATCGTTGATCAGTGACTGCTCATGTTACAAATAGTTTCCAGGCGACCGCACTCCTTGCCGGCAACGAAAACAAAAATGGCAAGCAACCCTTTGAAATTACACAAGATCCTTGCAAAACGCTCGGTGTCATCGCCGGGACAAACTGGACGCAAACCAACTTGAGTTACACAGGATTCGTGCAGGAACCCCTTGCGTCCTCAATTACTTGCAAATATTGCAGAATGTTTTTTCCCACCATCCCCGCCCTTTTCTTCTTCTCGTCGTTCCTGGTTGCTCTTATGATAAATTGCTCGTTCGTCCAGACTTATTACAAAATTGCAACAACGACGTGGAACACAAAGCGGAAGGCGGGGAACTTTTATCAACGCCCTGCACTACACAGCATCCCAGCGATGGAGGTGGTGGCAGCGGCGACGGCGAGCACCCAGTGATAGTTTGGCTCAATGTTCCACATGATTGTATTCAACTATCAGAGCACAGAGAGGGTGGCGGGTTGGATGCACATCCGAGCTTAGTTTCCATCAACGTCATGGTATCATCATCAACATCAGGAGCAGTAAAGCCAACGAAGCGACTGAATTCATTCCAATTTTTCTCATGCAGAAATAAGCTAGCCAGGACGCTGTGCGCAGAGAACGTGGGCGGCTGGGGAGCAGCGTAGAGAAAAATGACAAGAAAAAAAAATTATTATGGCTAAGGACTATTTTAGCATTTTCATCCTTGGCTCCCATTCGGAGGAGAGATCCTACCTCTGTTTCCTCCAGTGCAGCGTATCCTGTGCCATTCTTGTTTGATTTTCTAGTTGGTCCCTTTTTGTTGATTCCGCCCTTCACTCGGCTCCCCAGTCCGGGGCCCGCTCGCGCCCAGATGAGTTGACAGCTTGATAAGGGGATGAAATAATGAGAATAGAACGTTGAGATGATTAATAGAGCTTTAACTTATAGAGACATCTGGTTGGCGGGACCTTCTTTTCATTTTTATACTCTTTCCAAGCTCTGGACCCGTCACGCCTGCCCGGGGGTCGGAGAGTTCGAGTGTATGAAACGTGCACACATGTCACATCTTAAAGATACCGCCTTCGCTGAGATTTTACGACAAAAAAAGGGATGTCAAGTGTTAATTCGATTCAGGCCACTGAGACTGAAAAATATGCTACCTTTCTGGGGGCGATGGAGACTGTCTGCGTCTGAGTGCGGCGGAGTTGATGGTTGACGGGACATTAACCAAAGTCAACTAGGACACGACAATCTTGCTGCGGTGGAGAGGGCTGCAAGAATGCTATTACCCCTGTCAACATGTTGTCGACAGTTGACTGGAGACTGTGAAGCTATTAAAAGTGGGTTCACTGTTCCTGTGGTCAGTCGTGACTTTTCTGTCAACATCCTTGATCAGTCCTTTCAGACGCATTTCACTGCAGCCAATGCTGATTCCACAATCTCCTACACCAGCCCACCGGCACTATCGATGACTCGCAGTGACACCGACAGAGAGTTTAGGGTAGTCTTGCTGTCCAAGAATTTATATAAATCGGGGAGGTCGCGGTTTTTTTCTCCGCCTTTTCTGGAATTTCCTAAAAATAACACAGGAATTGTCCAGCTTACTTGTCGTTCAGCTGTCATCTCCAATGACTGATTTTGTAAAGCGTAAATATTTTTCTTCGTGAAGAAACCACACTCCATCAGCAGATGCAGATGTGTGCCTGAGATTCAAGATCACCGTCATGCACCATTTCATACAGCAGTCGTATTACCGAAACCATCCGTGCTCGTGATCACAATGACCAAACTTCTGTCGCAAACTTTTCACTGATACGTTTTAACGCTGCACATTCATTACCTTGAAGGTGTCATCTCATGCCCGTGATCTCAATTAAGATACCGTGAAGGTGGGCATCCACCGTGCTGGAGGTGTCAAAAGTTTCGCTCCATCCATGGACACAGCAAAGTTTCTCATTTTAAGCCGTCCCGTTCGTTTGCTAAGCAAACATTGAACTTTTCAGCTCTGATTGCATTTTCCGCACAAAAACAGAGTCATTCCGGTGGGAGGTGTCATGGGCCCTGTCCTCAACACAAGATTCAGGGCGGGAAGTGATTCTTGCTTTTGATTGGCACCGAACGTCGCTAATTTCGCTTGTTTAATCAAGGGATAATGTCAAAATTCTGAAGTGAGGCGAGTGTTCATTTTGATTGTTTACATGTTTTTTTAGGTGAACATTGATGAAGGGTGAAGCTAAATTCGTATCCTTGCGCTGTAACGTTGCTACGGGATATGGAACGCAGGTGGCCTGTTAAGTTATCGTGACCCAGAATACAGAAAGCGAATACGAAGATGTGGCTTTTTTCCAACTTTCTCTGCAATTTTACCAAAACCACCAAGAGGCGATTACAAGGCGGCTAGCCTCATCGGAGATCTCCTTCGTGTTGACTAACATTGCAGTGTATGACAGGCAGAATCTAAAACTATCCAGGAGGCTGTCCACTTGTGTTCAATGAATGCGATAGTTTTCCACCATTACATCATGTCGACCAGGCTCACTGTTATAATATCCTGCCATAAAAGTAAAACAATAAGCGATTGCCTGTGCAATTCATAGGAGAAATGTAGTAGAGATGGGTCAACAGGATTTTATTAACTGAGTCAACCCGTGTTGAATCGAGTTAAAATGATATCAAACCGAGTAGCTGAAACAAAAAATAACGAATAAATGAACATTCAACATCAAATCCGCGAACCATTCGACAACACACAACTCGGCTGACTCAGTCTATCGACCCGGGATGGCCATGGACGGAG
This sequence comes from Eristalis arbustorum, assembly GCA_916610145.1. Lineage (NCBI taxonomy): Eukaryota > Metazoa > Arthropoda > Insecta > Diptera > Syrphidae > Eristalis > Eristalis arbustorum. Next base: position 30,714,114 of record OU744316.1, read on the forward strand.
CACTGTGTGATGCGGCATGTAGACAGACTCCTGCTCTTCTTTCGTTGCTTTGATTACTTTTACACACACTAAATCGGACAGCAATTTTTATCGGTTTCTCTTTGTGCTCGTAAGCCGCTTTTACACACGGGATCCCAACGATCCCAACAATTGCGAGCAAATATTCACACTACTTGGTGTGTGAAACTGGAGACAGCTGGCTAACGATCGTGCCAGCTGGAGAGGATTGTTGACCGAGGCCCAGGTCCACCCCGGACTGTATCGCCACACAAAGAAGAAAAAGAAAAGTGGCGTTTGCACCTGAATGTGTGAGGTTGCTTTGTTTGACGTTAAGGGTTGATTTTCTACAGTCAAGTCAATACGAAAACGGACCCATGAGGGGGTACGCACTACCCGTTCTACCCCGGGTCTAAAGGGGTGGATGCTGGAATTCCTTCGCTCCCCAGTCACCAGGACTTTTGGTACTGCTTAGCAAAATCCCTTATATCTCGCCTCGAGACCACAGTACTAAACCGGAGGAGACAATCCTCAGATCGTTGTGCGGCGAAGTGGTCATGGTTGAGTCCACATTCCACCTGGCTATGTGGTAGATGAGCGGTACCGCATATATGTCTTGTCTCAAACTGTAATTTTCGAAACGGAGAAAAGCTTTTGGGGGAACGAACCCTTTCGTGAATTTTATTTACTGGGACTCTGGTGTTCTGCAAAAGCGAAGGCAAGTCCTACGATAAGCCTTCACAAACACCCGAGAATTTTCCATGAAGCTTGCACACACGTTGAACCACACGGGACAGCCATAGCTCAGCATTGGCCATATGAGGGTCATGATTGCCTTCGCCCTCGCATCGAGTTGGCTGTTGTAAAACAGCGAGAGCAGCATCTACATGTTTGTTAAAACACAAATACTGATCCAGCTAGATTGGCTAGGCCATGTAGAGCGCATGGACAACACTGCTCCAGCCCGAAGAGTCTTCAACTCCGAACCAGTGGGAAAACGCAATAGAGGACGACCACGAAGCCGATGGCGCACTCAAGTGGAGAAGGACCTCAACCAACTTGGAGTGGGAAATTGGAGGCAGCTGGCTAAGGATCGTGCCAGCTGGAGAGGATTGTTGACTGAGGCCCAGATTCTCCCCGTCCAACAACTGATAACTTTCGCAAATTCCGCGCGCGAGCATAGGAGAACATCACTACGCCTAATCTGTACGCGCTCAAGTCGTCGGCATGCGCGAGGATGAGAATTTGTAAGATCGCTCAAGGAAATGTTTAACAGGGTCGGCGAATTGACGCTACACTGTTGGAGACCATTTTTTTATTTCAGAAATACCTTTAGAAGTCACGTCGCTATTCTTGACTACGAACCGTCTACCGGTAAGCTTATTATATTGTAGGTGCAGTAGTGGCTTATTAATGCCTAGCCGATTGAGTTTGTAGAAAAGTCCCTATAACCATACGGTGTCAAGCAGGCCTCTGTACATATTTTGAATTGGATGAAACCGAGTTAGTCAAAAACTTCATTTCTGGTCAACAACAACAGTAGAGCTTCGAGTTACAACATGGCTCGCTTGAATTCCAACTCGAGTTAAGAATGTTTCAAGTTGGCACATCTCTAAAATCCACCCCAAGGCTAAATTATTATTGTAGCATGAGGTAGTCTCAGGTAGACCTCAAACGGTTCTTACCTTCATACGAAAGATTCAAAGCCACCACGAAGTCTAGAGATTGATGTGTGAATGTGCAATAAATAGCTCAATTCAAATAAACAACGTCTTTCGGTTAAAATATAACCTCGTGCAGTAACGTACCACTGTTACGTCCGTTCTCGAGACGACGTTCTTGCAGACCGCGTTAGCTTGTCAAAATGGCGCACTGTAAAACCAAACAGCAAAAAAAACTCTCATTAGTTGGATGTCATTGGAGGTCGCTTATGCAAAACCTGCTCAGGCCCCTGAAGCTGGCTTAAAGTTCTTATAAACGAGCCATCGATTCACCGTACTCATTTCCAGAATTACATGCAGAATCACATTCACCACATGTCAAATTATTTATGAGTCCCAAAAACTTAAAAAAAGAGTAATTTTGAAAATAAATGAGTCCCAACAAAGGTTTGGCAACCGCATTGTTGAGAAGATCAGCAGGCGCTTCTGTAGTGAAGGGCCGACAGCGCCGAAGACCTGCCACCTGATCCAATAAATGACGGGACAGTGACAGAGGAAGTGCTCTGCCGTGTAGCGTCATCTCCGGCATCGCAGATTGTATCTTCGCTTAAACCCAGTGCTTAGCAAAGTTGTAGCGGCCGGTAAGTCGTCTGCAGTCTTTTCTGTCAAGGGACAACAAGAATGCGGCGGAGATGGGAGCAAATGCTTGGTCTATCTACATATTGGAGAGTCATGCTCTACGACAGTGCTCTCGAGAGGTCCAACCATCACCCTGTTTTTCAAATATAGCTTATTGCGCAGAGGCTTCCGCTTAGAAACCTGATGCTTAATGAGGTGTACAGTCTTATGTTGTCGCCTTCCACGATAGCAGCGGTAGGTTCTCGAGCCATCTACGATGATATATGATATATATGCTACATTCCTTTCCTGGCTCGTAGTCTGACCAGATCTATTCGTGGGTGCAGCACTAGTATGTGCTCAGGCATTTTAAATGAACGCGTTCAGGAAATATTAAAGCGTAGTTCACACCTCTTAAATTTATGAAAATGGAAATGTGAAATAAAATTACGTAGTTACTATATTCAAAAAAAATGATTCAAATCAAAAAATGATGAATCTCCGAGTCAAGCTAAAACAAATGAGTCCTTTTGACTCTATAGAGTCCCTGTGGTAACACTGATTCTTACCCTCCCCGGGGACAATTACTAGTGAAACGAGTTACGTACATCGAGGGTGGCACAACCCCAGCCACCGAAAATATTGAATTTCAGTTTGCATGGCCAAGACACCTCCGCCCCCAGGAGAGGCTGTGTATGCGTCTTGAAGGGGATTTTACTACATTGAAATCGAGAAGGCTTGCTCCGTATTCACGCTGCGTATTCGTTAATCAGACGAACCGAGCACGGACCATCACAACTGTCTGGATCATGTTTTCCCTTTATGGCGCATAAACAAGAGAACCGATTAACAAAGTAAATCAACAATGAAGGCAATAAAAAATTAATTAATGAAATCCACCCACCTATGCGCACACCAGGACTCGGCGAACAAAGAAAGCAATAAATCATCCAACAACGTATCCTGCGTGCGGCCCTTGTGTTGGCCTGGATCCGTTCACCTGGCTACGGCAAGGACCAGCAAGTGTTGGCAAAACTACAAAAGTTGGCTACTTAATTAGCTTTCTTGGGATATTTACGAGCCCAGCATAGCGGGGCACATTCGAATCCTTCCTCGTAAAGATCCCTTCATTAATTTCGCTCATGATGCCTGCAGAGCTTTTTGCGCCCTGCGTACCTCCACAGCTTATCATGTCCTTCATCACATGACTCAGCACTCGAATGTTGGTTGAGTAAATGAATGGAGTCGGGACTGATGCCGAGCGTATAGTTCTATGTGCCGGTTGGTGGGGTTTTTATGACTTCCACGTAATCTACTCTCATGATGATAGTTGCTGTTGCTCGTTCCGTTGTCGGTTGTAACGCGCATTGATTTAATTTAGTTCTATCGTCTCTCCACTGACGGCACAGCCTGCAATCCCTACCTCTCTCTGCCTCCTTTTGAAACGAATTCGTAAACATGGGGATGTTTTAATTAGCACCGTGACAGGGGTCGAGTCCTTGTTGGGATTCCCTGATAAAGGAATTGATCTTTGCATGGTGCGCAGGTATGTGGTGAGCAAATACAATACATGCGAGGACGTGTGTCATGCATGGGTGCACGGTGTACTGAATGGGATTTAATTCCTGGTGGCATGCTCATAAGACCACAACAAAGTTACTGCCTGGCGTGGTTTTGCGGAGAAAAAGTGGTGAGCTGCTGGTTAGAATGTACCGCACTATTGGTTTTGGGTTTACAGCCAAATGAACACGCTCAGTGAATGACTTTCGTGGCGTGTTGCCGTTTGTATGAGTCAAAGGCCTTGTTGGCGTCATTAAAGGCTCTAGACTTTAGGGTTTCCCAAGTGATTAAGCTCTTTTAATGAAGGGTTGGCTCCCTCCAAGTGGGGGTGCTCTTCCATGTTTCCAGTCAAGGCGGGGGCGAAAGGCATGGCCGTTCAATTAACATATTTTCTTTACCCAAGTAAATTAATTTGCTGCTGAAACGAACGTGGATCATTTGTGTGTGAAAGCAAAAATCAGTTCTGCAGACATTTTTCCACCAGAGAGGTGACCTCGATGTGCCAAAGCAAAGCAAAGAATAGTGCCGGTTGAAAAATAAGCCGGGGCTGAACCGACGATGGCGAAAGGTTAATAAGAAGAGAAAGACACGAGATACCTTGAGAAGGAAGAGCTAAACTGATTCCGGTATCTACAGAGTAAGCATGGTGCATTAGCTGCGAAAGCAGTAACCCAGCCGGTACATCCGCTTCAGGTACTATAACCACCTCGATAGCAGCCTTACCTTTCTCTAGTCAGAATGCCAGAAGCAAACTTATGTGTAACCCGGGAGTGACCAGCTCACATAGGTTTACTGGAGCTATCTTTCGGAGCCAGATCGGACCAAGGCTGAAACAGTAAGACCTAGACTAGCTCAAACAGAGGCAAGTCCAAACCGGCAAAGTGTCAAGGTACCCCTGGATGAGGATATCAGTTCTCCCTAAGCCCCGGTCCCTCTAAACAACTGATATACTTTGCAAAATGCTAAAGAACACCTGCCTGTCGCAGTTGTGGAATATGTTGTCAACAGGGTGCAAGCTCTCGGAAGCTCATTGAGCTCAGCATTATTTATGCTGTGAATTATGTCATCCTGAAGAAAGGGAAGGTAATTCCATTCTTCAGTTAGGTGACCGATGAGAACTCATAATGGATGACTGAATGATTTTAACTATCGAATAGTTTTATTCATTCATTCATTCACATACTGGGTCGTCAACAATTTATGGCCAGGATTTGGGGGGGAGGGGGTTGGGGTGTTAAAGGGCATGACGACACAAATTCCGCTGTCAGGCAGAATGTTTCACTCAATTTGGACGATGATGAACACGAATTCCGTCCCCCCGATTTAGACGAAGTTAAGATAGCGATATCTAGACTGAAGTCGAACAAAGCTGCTGGAGCGGACGGATTGTCCGCGGAATTGCTTAAGGCAGCTGGAGATGACCTGGTTGGGCGCATGCACCAGCTCATCTGTAAGATATGGTCGGAGGAAAGCATGCCCGATGAGTGGAATCTGAGCGTCGTTTGTCCGGTCCACAGGAAAGGAGACCCCTTTGACTGCGCCAACTATAGAGAGATCAGCCTCCTTAACATCGCTTATAAGATACTCTCTGCCGTTCTGTGTGAACGCCTGAAACCCTTTGTCAACAACCTGATAGGTCCTTATCAGTGCGGTTTCAGGCCAGGAAAGTCCACAATAGACCAATATTTACACTCCGGCAGATCCTGGAAAGACTCAGGAGATGCAGATCGACACGCACCACCTATTTGTCGATTACAAGGCCGCATATGACAGCGTGCATAGGGACGAGCTATACAGCGCCATGTCTAGTTTTGACATTCCTGTCAAACTCGTCAGGCTGTGCAGGATGACGATGGAGAACTCCCGCTGCTCCATAAAGGTCGGTAACGAACTCACCGAGACCTTCAATGTCAAAAAAGGTTTTAGGCAATTCGACACGCTGTCATGTGACTTCTTTAACATCATACTTGAGAAGATCGTGCGAAACTCAAACGTAAACACCCGAGGCACGATCTTCCAAAAGTCCGTTCAACTACTTGCCTACGCGGACGACATTGACGTGATTGGACGAACACAGCGGGCCGTTAATGAGGCGTTTGCTGGCATTTAAGCGAAAGCGGCTAAAATGGGTCTAGCGGTAAACCAGGGCAAAACAAAGTACATGCTGTCATCACGGAAGGACGCACAACATCGACGTCTCGGACAGAGCGTCATATTGGGCAGCAGAATCTTTGAGGTAGTCAAGGACTTCGTCTACCTAGGCTCCGGAGTAAATAGGGACAACAACACCAGTACCGAGATCAAGCGCAGAATTACTCTTGCCATCCGCTGTTTCTTTGGGGTCAAGAGGCAATTGAGTAACAGAGCCATCTCTCGAAACACCAAATTGAGCTTGTATAAAACCCTGATCATCCCAGTCCTGCTCTATGGCGCAGAGACATGGACGCTATTGAAAGCGGATGAAGAAGCTCTTGGTTGTTTTGAGAGAAAAGTTCTGCGTACGATCTTTGGTCCTGTTTGCGTTGATGGCTTCGGTATATAAATATCACAAATAAAGAAATCACAAAACTCCCAACTGAGTCGAACTATCGACTCGAACCAAACCATATACGTGATCTATCAAATGACTAGATCGAACTAGAGGTTTTTATTAGATAGTTCCCATCATTAAGCAACCCCCGCTGCAAACTGAGAACTGGCAACATCCGGCAATAAGAAAAAATAACACCATGAAGTCGTCAACACAAATAGCTACCACAGCAAGGTGCGAATGCCAAACTGGTCCTTATCCCTTCATGGGAAAAAAAAGATAGACATCGCCATTGTGCAAGAACCATGGCTGGAGCAAGAACCATGGCTGGAGCAAGAACCATGGCTGGAGCAAGAACCATGGCTGGAGCAAGAACCATGGCTGGTGCAAGAACCATGATGGTAACGTAAGTAGGGTTAGACCTTGTCTGGTCTATAGAAACCTATTTCTTTTACCTACTTTCAGCAATCCACTGTGCCAGCCATGTCCAAGTAGCAAGCCGGTGATGTTGGTCTCAGTACATGCATAAATCATTCGAAGCGGCACAATGAATACAAAGAGGAAGCGGGACCTATTAACAAAATGTGACTTAGCCAAGATTGCATCTTCAGGGGCTCTGGCGACGAGAAAGAAAAAGAGGACACCCCTCACTACTTCTGTTAGCGTCCAAGCTTCCACCAAATAGGGCATTTTTATGGGTAGAGGGCTGGAAGAGTACTTCTTTCAAGACCAAAATGAACTTGCAGAAGTAACATTAAAATCAATTTGCAGAAACATTAAGGTATCGGGCTAGTTCGACACTCAACAGACAAGACGAGAGACTAAATGGTACTCGGTGTGAGAAAGGGATACGGACGAACTTATTCCCCAATGGGTGAACCCATTAATCGGTCCACTTAATCTTTATGAAAAATATTGAGGTAGGTGGAGCTACATCCTTTACAGGGCCAGGGCCTAGCTTCTCAGCAAACCACTCCGAACGGCTAAGTTTGAGAAGCTTCTTGTAGGCAGGAGTACTCATTGAGCATTGTTAGTGACTCGAAAGAGGTGGGGCACAGAACAGAGATCGAACCTGCGACTTCGATGTTGGAGTCGGCGCACATACCCACAATGCCGCTGATTAACGTGTGGCTGATATTCCGTTGATGTCGTTGACGTCTCGACCACAGTACCGACTGAGGGACTACGAGTTTTGTTCTCTAGCATGCCAGTGTGACGAACTTTTATCACAAACTGGAGCAAAGCAGTCATGGTGGGTGCTGCATTTCGCTTCTGTTTGGGCACCACAGCCTTCACCTTCTGCGTTTTCGACGTTATTCAGAAGCGTTGAGTGTAAAGCGACTCAAGTCGTGGTCTCCGACTTAAGATTTCGAGCGGAAACATGAACCACCTTTCTTCAGTAGATGCTACAGTACTTAAGCACAAAATGTAGACGGCACAGTTTTGAATAATGTGTTTTTTATAATAGGGCTGTCCTTTTTTATTCATGCAAAAATTGTTGCCGCACACATCTCGCTGTCAGATTTAGGTGATCTGTGCCGAATGGATTTTTTAATAGGGGCCGCTATTTCGTTTCCTGGTTGCTAAGGTCCAAACGAGTGTACTCCCACACAAACTTTTCCACGATGCTACGAATTGCCTACGGACTGACGTCATGACGACAAACGACCCAACATTCACGGAACCTCCTTGCTTGGCTTGGTTTTTTATAGAACGCGACAAGGATATTCCGTCCAGCAGCAGAAGCCGTAGTCACCTGCAAAAGTGAATCAAGACGATGCCAAACGAAAACTGAACTCAATATCCCCCTGGCCGACTGTGCACGCGCAAAAACTCCTATTCACCATCTCATTACCATAATGCCATCAGCGGCTGCCGCTCTAATTGAATGAGTGCAACTGCGAGTCGAAAGAAACGGTTTACCGGTGATGCGTCAAAATTGAGCTCCATGATGGCTGCACAATCAACCCAACCCAGAACGCCCGGCCGTGCCGGTTCAGCTAATTCACGTTGAATATAATTCACGCAAGATCAACAAACAGTGCAGTTATGTTTTCGCGCCCGGGTGCTCTCTGGCGCAAGCAAAATATTGTAAAATTCAAACCAAATGCCGGGGGGCATTTTCAACCCCCTCCCCGGCGCTGGCCGACGCAGATTGCAGCCATGCCACTCGCTGGTGTTAGGAATGGCGGTGGTGGGGCGCCCACAAAAATTGCTTTATGTCGATGCACAGCATTTGCATATATTTTGTTTATTTTGGCTACAGGGCTGCTCCCATTCATTGGCCATGATTTCTACTTTCCTGTTTTTCGTCTCCTGTTTGTTTTTGTTTCTCCCATCAAAGCGCTTCTTGCATCGGCCGGTGCGCGGGCCACCCTCCCCCAAAAGACATCGGGCGTGTTGTGCGCCAGTATAATGGGAAAATATTTATTTCCGTGAGCACTAAAGGGCTTTATCTCGTTTGCATGCACAAAAATGTTCGCCTCAGCCAAGGCTGCCAACGCTGTTCGCAATACAGCTGCGATTTGTGCTGCCGAGGGAGACTGGATACCGAACCAAATCCTCGCGCATTTGGGCCGGCTGCGGTCGGCGAAGTGCAGTTCATTGGTGCGGCCTCGGCTATGTACACTTTTTATTTCTATTTTAAAAACAAAATGTGTCCGTCGTTGAAGCTCGCAGCTTATTTATGAGTGAGTTGATTGCGATTGCTGTGCTATGAGCGGCAGGAGCGCTGGCCTGACCTTTGACACGTTTGTACGAGTGCGAGGACGAGGACGAGAACGAAAAGGAGGCTGTGCGCTGTGTGCACTGCTACCGGTGATGGTTGCTTCTTCAGTCTCGCGTTTTTCAATTTCCTTTGGGGATCGACATGTGCGCGATAAGAACTGTTTGTAACAATTTGTGGATGCGAAAGTGGAATGTATCCTTGGAGGGATATCAATTTGATGGATAGATGCATTTGCCTGGAGAGCGCCAGTCTTGTGCTGGGGAGCTGTTAAACTGTAGTTAAGTAGATTGACAATTTGAAATTGATCACTTGGCTGGCGTACAAGTTTTCTGTGTTCGCTGTTAAGATAACGCTCGGCTGCAGGGTGAATCAATGCAGTCAACTGGACTGTTGGGAGTAATTCGCAAACGTCTTCTGTATCAGAGGCAATCTGTCTTGGTTATTTGGCCAGCATTTTGTTTCAGGTTTTCAGGTTTCAGGCCACGATTTCGCATTGGTGAGAATGTTAAGTCGGTGACGGTGGTTCAGCAGCAACATACAATCCATGGGAGATGGAATCGGAGATTCGCAGTGGTTTTATGAAACATAAAGTGACCCCCGTTGAATGATGTGAAAATACGTCGTGCCCATTTTTGTCGAATGCTTATCCAACACTCTACTCAACCGAATGGCACGATACATATGTAAACCAATGGAAAGGTAACTTTGCGTACATGCAGCATACTTGGAACTTTATGCAGTTTGGTGGCAGAAAAAAGCAGCGTTCAAGTCGGACAACGTTTGAAAGTCAATTGTGAATAAAAAATAAAAAGACGTTCAAAAAAAGCGTGTAGTCGAATAATTTTTGTGCATGTGGTTCTCAAGTATATCATACATAGATAATTTAATTTAAATTTATGTTAAGAATCAATACACACACACACACGTGTGTAGTTAGTTAGTTAGTTTAGTTTAGTTGACTTTTATTTTCAATAAATGTTTTACAATTTAAATATTAACCTAAGTCGTGTACGGTTTGGCCTTTGGCCGTCTACCAGGTTGACAAAATATATACATAAGTTTTACATTAAAAATCTTCATCTATGATACGCTTTCTATAACAAAGTGCTGCTACTGAGTAGTCATATAAAGCCTTCCATCCTTTTTCTCCATTTAATATGCTAATTACTTCATCTTCGTCTAAATTCTTTAAGAATCGGGCAAACTCCAAGAAAGTGTAAAATGTCTTCTCTCTTCTTCATATTGCATAGGTCACAAGGTATTGGTAAATCTGGTCTATGAGGTATAAAGTTTAACTGAACGAGTTACCCTCTCAATTTGAAAATGGTGCTTATTTTGTCAACTGTGTGACTGTCAAGAAAGTATGTTTTTTCATTTAGAAAATGGTTTAGTTTGCTGTAATAATTTCTAAACAGTGATGATTGAGCTTCTTCGACATATTGGTCATATGATTGTCTACCAAAATTCTCTAGAATCGAGTTAAATTTCTCTCTTAAAAGATGAGGATGCTCATTCTCCTGAATAGACAGGTTTAGTCCGCATTCAGAAGCTGTTTTCTTCCATTCTTCGCAAAGGCATCCGTTTGTTCTTATTATACTTCTTAAAACTACATTTGGTAATCTGCAATCGTTCATCTCTAGAATTTTTATGATATAGTTGAAGTGTATTTTCCGCGTGTACAATAACAAAGGAGGAGTTCCCGTTTCAAGATGAAGCATATAGTTCGGGGTATTTTTTGGTAACCGGAATATCTTCTTCAAAAAGTACCGAAGAAATTTTTCCACGGCATCGTAGGATTTGTAACCCCATACCTGAGCTCCGTAGAGCATTATCGACGCTGCGGTTGAGTGGAATAAAGTTTGTTTTGCACTTTGTGATACATATTTATTTTTGAAGCAACGTTCCCAAATAGAAGAGATAGCTCGTTTAGCAACAGCTAATTTTTCTTCAAAGTGTGGTTTAAAATTTAAAGACGACGATATTAGGATACCTAGGTATTTGTATCTGGATACTACTTCAATCTCTTCCCCGTCCAACTTCCACTTTTCCAAATGTGAGATGCGGCCTCCTGCATTTCTGAATATCATCATTTTTGATTTAGTGTCGCACAAAAAGACGATATCATCGGCATACATCAGTGCCGGAATTAATACATCATTGAATCTTATACCACCTTCTGTTATATCATTGATGTATAATATAAAAAGCAGTGCGCTAAGAATACAGCCTTGTTTAACCCCCATTGTAAATTCAAACACGCGTGTGTACATGCGGCGATCCTCGTTTTTATTAAAATTGCCTTCTGGATTACGAGCAGATAGTCTGTGAGACAAATGCAGACCGAGGTAGACCTGGAGTTGTTGTGAGTTCTGGTTAGCGTTACCAGTTTCATACGTAAAATCAGTTGAGGTAATGCCCCGCTTGTGTGCGCCACCATAGACCCGGACGTCCTCTGCTGACTTGCCCAGAGGGTCGGAATAAAATATATTTTGGCGTAAGGTTGTTCGTGGTGTAGGGCCGTATAGTTGTGGGTATGAGCCTTCAACCAATGCACTTGAACCTCAACGTCCTGCTTTCATCCCTGCTCTATACGATAAAAATACTTTTCACGGCCCACCACTTTCCTGTGACTGACAATGCTCAAGGAGTATTCATGTCTGGAAAAAGCTTATCTCAAACTTGGCCGTTCGGAGTCGGCATATAACTGTAGGTCCCTTTCAGTCGAGAGAGAGCAATGGCACGCACAACACCAGGTGTTTGCTGAGAAGCTAGGCCCTGGCCCTGTAAAGGTTGTAGCTCCACATACCCCAATATTTTTCATAAAGATTAGGTGGACCGGTTAATGGGTTCACCCATTGGGGAATAAGTTCGTCCGTATCCCTTTCTCACACCGAGTACCATTTAGTCTCTCGTCTTGTCTGTTGAGTGTCCAACTGGCCCGATACCTTAATGTTTCTGCAAATTGATTTGAATGTCACTTCTGCAAGTTCATTTTGGTCTTGAAAGAAGTACTCTTCCAGCCCTCTACCCATAAAAATGCCCTATTTGGTGGAAGCTTGTACGGTAACAGAAGTAGTGAGGGGTGTACTCTTTTTCTTTCTCGTCGCCAGAGCCCCTGCATATGCAATCTTGGAAAAGTCACATTTTGTCAAAAGGTCCCACTACCTCGAAGGAGTTTTTGATATATAGGGGCCAACATCACAGGCTTCCCTTTTGGGCACTCAAATACCACAGAGGCTTGCTGAAAGTAGGTAAAAGAAACAGGTTCTCTATAGACTATACAAGTTCTAAACCTACTTACATTAACATAATTGTTGTAAAGCCCTTGCACGCGACCTGGGCTAAGCCATGCTCATGCATATGATGCCTATCATTTCCCCTGGAAACGATAAGGACCAGTTTGGCATTCGCACCTTGCAGTTTTAGATAATAGTGTTTACGACTTCATGGTGTTAATTTTTCTTATTGCCGGATGTTGCCAGTATTCTCAGTTTGCAGCGGGTAGTATACGGTCGAACCTTGAATTCCTGTTGGCGCAACAAAGGCATCGAACTGTAGTCGAGGTCCACATCCCCGATTCTTTTCTATTCACTCCCTTCTGTTGTTGTGTATTGAAGTGTTCAAAGTTCCGCTCTATCCCTTCCATCAAGAGGTATGGTACCAGGAAATGGATTCGCCCTTATCTACTATTTGTAGGTCAGCGTCTGACTGTCATCTTGGCTAGAAATTGCCTTAGCCATTAGAAGTTCTCATCGCTCAGCCAACTAAAGAATGGAATTACCTTCTCTTTCTTCAGGATGGCATAATTCACACCATAAATAATGCTAAGTTCAATTAGCCTCCAGAGAGCTTGCACCCTGTTGACAACATATTCCACAACTGCGACGGGCAGGTGTTCTTTAGCATTTTGCAAAGTATATCAGTTGCTTAGAGGGACCGGGGCTTAGGGAGAACTACTCATCGTGATATCCTCTTCCAGGGATGCCTTGACACTTTGCAAGTTTGGACTTGCCTCTGTTTGAGTTAGTCTAGGTCTTACTGTTTCAGCCCTGGTCCGCTCTGGCTCTAAAATATAGCTCTAGTTAGCCTATGTGAGCTGGTCACTCCCGGGTTACACATAAGCTTGCTTCTGACATTCTGACTAGAGAAAGGTAAGGCTGCTCTCGAGGTGAAGAGGTCATTACAGTAGTCGAAGCGGATGTACCGCAAGGTAACTGCTTTCGCAACTAATGCACCATGTTAACTCTCTAGATACCAGAATCAGTTTAAGTCTTTCAAGTCAACCCTTTTCCTTCTCCGTTAAGAATGATAATTGTACTATTCCAGATGTAGGATCCCATGTGTCACTTCTTTTCCCACCGGCACGCTGAGGCAGAGATCTGGGTCTACACTTTAGATGGAATAATGTTCTGGCCAATTATAATGGGATTATGGTATTATTTCATTTTTTTGCATAGACCTCTTAGACATTTGGCGATTATTGCGTGACAGTACCTTGTGCTCATGTGCGTCTACCCCAACATCAACGTCGAAGGCTTGAATCCTGCTCTGTGCGACAAAAATAATGTTCACGGCCCCACCTCTTTCAAAGCACTGACAATGCTCAAAGAGTACTCCTGTCTAGAAAAAACGTCTCAAAATTAGCCGTTCTATGTCGGCATAAAGCCCTTCCACTCGTGAGAAAACAACGGCACGCACAACACGAGTGGTTGCTGAGAAGCTAGGCCCTAACTTTCTACGGACTGCTTATCAAACTAACAAGTCAACCACTTTGGCGAAGGTGTTCCCAAAGTCCATATACTGTCCTACACTGACCTGCTGTACGCATTTATCTAGATTACTGGCTCATTTCATTCAGCCGTGACGTAGATCTCAGTCCGAGCGATATCTGCCTTTTATCGTTAATGGTCTTGGGTACGTTGCTTCCAATCAAACTGTTTTACATCCACAATCACTTGGGGTCTTCGCCGTCCTCTCACCTTTTCGCAGCTTGATGCCTCTTATGTACCCATGACGTCTCTGCGCTTAAAGTAACCGCGCCTGAGTTGGCGACCGATTTTTGCAAACCAAGGCAGCATCCAGATTCATCCATATATTCTTTTAAGTCCAATAATCAGCTCTAATTGCGGCCTTGGTACACGACGACCTAGGATCGTATAGGCGACGTTGAGAAGGTATCTATCACAATCGCCTTTTTTGTTAATGGGACACATGGAGCGTTTTGGGCGCTTCCGTCTGTCCGGTATGGAGGCCATCTGTACCTATGACTATAGTTCTTCTTCTCATATCCTGCTTGTCTTTAGACTCGCCGCTATTTGCTAGGCTACAAGAGCCATTTTTTGGGGATTTCCTCTCTCCTTCCAGTCCGATGCCTATGACACGTCTTTTGTTTTTGTTTTGTACTGCAGGGCCTTTTGATATGACTTGCGCATCGGATGCGTGCCTCCTCCGCTCACCCCGAGCACCATCTGCCCGCTTACATGTCACATGACTGGCCAGATGCCGACAGTCCAGAAACATGTCTTCCACCGGTTCCGGTGAGATTAAGCATTCAGTGGTTCATTTTATCCGACCGCCCCACAAATCCCCAGTGAGGTCAAGTCAGAAATATTTCACCTTTTGCAACGGCCACGTCCACCTCTCGTTTCACGCAATTTCAAGTGCAAAACAATTATAGGCTCAAGCTCGGTTCACCGCTAATTACAACTTATTCGCATCCAACCTGATTATCACATCGACCGCAAGAGCAGGTTCGCCAGGCACCAACTGGAGCACATTTCGCGCAAATGACAGCGCCCCGCACTCGTACATTCGAATGGAAAAAATTAAATTTTAAATATAATTTCTTAATTAAAACGTATAAAGTAATCAGATCGTTTATTATCTTGCTGTCAGTTCTTTAATGGATGCGCATTACGTCACCGGTCGTAAGTAGGAATGCCAGCTGAGCTGGAACCAAGGGTGGGCGCGGGGCGACAGCGGGGTGTACGGTTTAATTTGCAAGCCATTAATCCTTAAAATTTACTGCCATATTATGGGTGGAGCATAAAATTATATACGAATCCATTTGGCATGTCGTGAATACACGCGCACTTGTGTACATGTGCACCCTTGGTCGGGCAAGCATCATACTTTACGACGATGCTCAACGAATGAGATTCACTGTCAGGGAAGCGGGCATCTCGAGTGAGATCGTCCAGGGAATGGGACAATTCCAAGAGGTTACAGGCGTGCGGTGGGGCGTGTGCAGATGTCGACCCACGGACGAGCGGAGGATGTAGTGAAATACGAGCCACAGTCTGCACGGGCCAATCGAACTAATTTTCCCTAGGAGAGAGTGGGGGCGCAAGTCATTCTTTCTTGGGTCCTAGGGAGAGAGCATCATCAACTCGTGCCAATCTTGGTTCTGCTGTACTGGCCAAGATTCATGGGGCTGCAGCCTTGGAAGCAACCCTTGCCGCTTATTTGTTTTGCTTCCCCTTCATGACCGTGTATTGCGCAGTAATGGGATGGACTTACTTCCTATTCGTTTGTTGATCTATTCTGTTGCAGGACCAGCCAAAATTGCAGTCAATGTCCATGTACCTACGCTCGATCATAGGCGCAACCATGTAACTAGCTCAAAGCGTTCCGAACGAACTTCTGCGCCATTTTTCCATTTCCGATGATGAAGCCTAGATCCATACAAATTCAACAGAGACCAAGGAACAATCGAGACAGTAAGTGAACGTGCGCCAAAGAGGCCGTGGACGTCAGTCACGCAACAAGCCCACTATTTCCAGTGTCCAATGCTGAATATTATTCAGGCCTGAAACAAGCGCTTTGTCAAAGAAGTGCGTGATGGTCCTTTAAGCAGCTAGGTTAGGTTAGGTTGTAGTGGCTGACTGCTCGGGGCAGTCACGCTTAGGCCAGAGCAGACCCATTGTGATGCCACGCGGGTTGACTTCCTCTAACATTGGAACCAGTTGGTGCTTGTGATTTAGCTGGCATATGCTGGCTTTGTTTAGCTCATTGAGGCTGCTGAAGTAGTGGGCCCCTAGCTTTAGGAACCAACGACTAACCAGAGTGCTGCACGAGCAGCGTAGGTGATGAGTGTTTTCTTCCTTCTCTTCATCCATGGTACCCAACCTGCAAGCATAAGTGACAATAGTACAGTGCCCGGTTATGACTCCAATGAGGATCCTTACTGCATGCTTTCTGAGTCTAAGTAGACTGACAGACCGTTTAAGGTTAAATGACAGATTTCTTTTGTTTTAAGTCAAGTGGTGCCTTCAAGCCATTTGTCATTGTCATTGAAAGCTGGTGGGTTGTGGCGATCGGCATGGAGGCTGGTACCCAGTGTTGCCACAGATTAAATTATATCTTGTTTATTTAGTGTACAAAAGATACACACGAATGTACATATCTTTATCGGTTGGACTTGGCAACATCGACCATTTCGTCCTTCTTCTTAATAGCGTACGAGTTAGATGAACCCTTAGCAGCGTTGATCAACTCATCAGCCAAACATTCAGTAATGGTCTTGATGTTCCTGAAAGCAGCCTCACGGACTCCTGTGCACAGCAACCATTAGCTTGGTTCACACGACGGAATGGCGACACATCGACGGCTTGACGACGGACAGTACCGGCACGACCGATAAGGTTCGAATCTTCACGTGGTCCGGAGTTGATGATGGCACTGACAAGGATCTGCAGTGGGTTTTCGCCAGTCAACAAGTGGATGATTTCGAACGAGTGCTTAACAATTCGAACGGACATCAGTTTCTTGCCGTTGTTGCGTCCCTTCATCATCAACGAAATCTTCAAACGTTCGACAATTGGGCGGAAACGCTTAGCAGCATAACGACCAGCTGAATGGGGCAGATATCGGGCATACTTCTCCTTGACTGCAATGTAATCCTGGAGAGAGATATCGCTCACGGTGACATCGTCGCAGCTCCATCTGCCGAAAAGCTTGAGATCAGGCAATTCAGCTGGTTGTTGGAGTGCAGTTGTGTCCAAGACTGGTGCTGGCTCCGCCTCAACGGGCTGCTCTTCGAGGTTTTCAACACTTTCAGCATCAGCCATTATTTATATTTTGTGAAAATTCTACCGATGCAAACAGCAATGGCGTTGGCCAAGAAAAGTGTCCCTGAAGCTTAAAAACGGGTAATTTTGAAAACAAATGAGCAACAACGAAGGTTCTTGATAACACCACGCCTCCTAGTATGAACAAAATAAATTACTGTGTTTTTTGGAGGATTTAATACGACACTGGAGTACTCAGACTCGAAACTGGTCCAATTGCAGCAACCTACAATTCTTTGGAGGAACCAGCAGGCGCTTCTGTGATGAAGTGTCTACAGAATCAGCTCTCACCGCACCAGTGCAGAAGTCCTGCCATATAATCCAAGCAAAGGCGGGACAGTGACAGAGGAATTGTAATACCGTGTCGTCGTCCGTATGAAGTGTTTAGAGAAGGTGAACGGTTCCACCCCACAACTCAACTAATCTCAGGATCCGGGTTGGAAAATAGTGTTGAAACAGTTTGGCCTGCAATTCAGTCAGCAACAAACAGAGAGAGATCCAGAGCAGAGCCCATCTAAAGTCAACCAAGAATTGCATAGCATCGTAAATCTTTTCAAGAAGTAACCGACTAGGCCTCAGGAACTTACTGCTTACTGTCTGCCTCAGCAGACGGCAAGTCCCACTTAATACCGCACAACGATTACGAAGCTGACATTTAGAATCGAGTGCAGATAGACATTTGCCGTATCTCTCCGAGTTCATTTTTGAAAGCAGCCCACACAGTTAACCTTTCCGGTTAACTTTACTCGGTCAACGGTTGCGACAATAACTGACTATCTACTTTCTAAACATTGTCAGTGACCTTGGCCGTGTTAGCCACTCGGCGTCTAAATCCCCTGCGGCTTACCTACTATTTAAGAGCGAAATAAACCTCTTACTTAAGGTGGCACTATAATCCGGGGTTGATCTGGGCCTCAACCAACAAGCGCCAACCAGCTCGATCTTTAGCTAGCTGTCTCCAGTACCGCAAGCATAGTTGGTTGAGGTCCCTTTCCACTTGCGTGAATCGCGGTCTTCAACTACTGCGCCGTCCCTCGGGGTTGGATTCGAAGACTTTTCGGGCCGCAGCATTGATTTCGATCCGCTCTACATGACCTAGCCATCTCAATCGTTGGATCTTCACTCTTCTGGCTAAGTTGATGTCGCTGAACAGCCCACTTCGTCATTATATATCCACTCACCATCTACGCAGACCAGACCGAAATTCCCACAAAGAATTTTCCTCTCGAAACAACCAAGAGTTGCTTCATCCCCTTTTGACAGAGTCCATGCCCCCGCGCCATACAGCAGGACTATGACGATTAAGGTCTTGTAAAGCGATTAAGGTCTACCTTGGTTGTTCGAGAGAGGGCTTTGTTTATCAATTGCTTTCTTAGCCCAAAGAAGCACCGATTGCCAAGAGTTATTCTTCATTTGATTTCAGCGCTGGTGTCATATTCTGAGTTGATAGCGGTTCCTAGGTAGACAAAGTTTTTGACTACCTCAAAGTTATATCTGTCTGCCGTGACATTCTGACTGAGACGTCGGTGTTGGGTGTTCTTTCTCGTTGACAGCATACAATTGGTCTCACCCTCGTTTACCGCTAAACCCATCTTCGCGGCCTCCGTTGCAATACCCACAAAAGCGCCATTGACATCCCGCTGTGTTCTTCCGATGATGTCAATATCGTCGGCATATGAGAGTAGTTGGACGGACTTTTGAAAGATTGTTCCTCTGGTGTTGAGTTTTGAACAATTCTTTCAAGAACGATGTTTAAAAAGTCGCATGACAGCGCGTCGCCTTGAATCCTTCTTTGACATCAAAGGTCTCGGTTAGGTCTTAACCGACCTTGATGGAGCAGCGTGCACTCTCCATCGTCATACTACTCCAAACGGACGAGGTTGGTAGGGATGCCAAAACTAGACATTGCTCAGTTTAACTCGTCCTTATAGATGTTATCGTACGCGGCCTTAAAATCGATGAAAAGGTGGTGGCTATTGCTTTGTTGCTCCTGGGTTTTCTCCAAAATCTGCGAATATTTGGTTGACTGTGGATTTTCCTGGCCTAAAGCCACATTGTCATGTAGAGCGTATGAACACCACAGCTCCGGCCCGAAGAATCTTCGAATCCGAACCTGTCGGGCAACGCAACAGAGGACGCCCGCGTTTAAGGTGGCGGACCCATGTGGAGAAGGACCTCAACCAACTTGGTGTGCGAAACTGGAGACAGCTAGCCAGGGATCGCGCTAGTTGCTAGTTGGAGAGGCATGTTGGTTGGAGCCCAGGTCCACCCCGGACTGTAGCGCCACACAAAGAAGAAAAAGAGAAAAGCCACACTGGTATGGACCGACCAGGTTGTTGACGAATGGAGTTAGGCGTTCATACTGTACGGCAGATAAGATCTTGTATGCGATACTTAGGAGACTGATGCCTCTATAGTTGGCGCAGTTCAAAGGGTCTCCTTTTTGTGGATCGGGCAAACAATGCTGAGGTTCCACTGGTCGGGCATGTTTTCCTTCGACCATAATTTACAGATGAGTTGGTGCATGCTCCTTACCAAATCATCGCCTGCGGCTTTAAAAAACTCTGCGGGAAGGCCGTCAGCTCCTGCAGCCTTGTTGGATTTCAGTGCAGATATGGCAACCCTCTCTTCATCCGGGTCGGGTGGACCGAATTGTTGATCTATGTCGTCCCTTTGGGGTTGAATGGTTCGTTCTCCCTGACTCCGGGATTTGGTTCTTCGTCGCCGTTAAACAGTCTGCATAAATGGTTTCTCCATATTCTCAGCATCGACTGTGACTCTACTACGATGTTTTCTTGACCGTCCTTACAGGCTTCGGTTCGGACTTTATAACCTTGACTGGTTAACTTTACCCTTTGGTAAAATGTCCTCACCTTACGCATTCCTTACCCACCCTCCTGAGACGACGGTGTTCGTCTCTCCTCTTCTGCTCGTACAGCTCCCGAGCAACTCGTGGCCTTCTTTGCAGTGCCGCTTTGTATGCTTCTTGCTTGGCTGCCATCGCCTGCCGACACTGGTTGTCAAACCAGGGGTTCGTTGGGGTGGCGGATTGAAACCCAGCACATCAGAGCCGGCATCTCTGATGCCTTTTTGGCAATGCTGCCATTGGTCTTCAATACTTGATGTTGGCGGCGTGCGATTTCCTAAGAGGTTAAGGGAGACACGGATTTGGCAATCCCTTGCGATGACATTGAACTTCCTGACAGTAATAAACATCTACCTCAATGTCAACGGACTGCCCTAACTCAACATTCAAAACTCAACGTTTGTGCACTGGTTCTGCGCAACGAACGCATAGCTCCCAGTAAAGGCTTAGCGGGAACTAATTTGTCCGATCCATCTCAATCCACGTGCATACTAATTAGGAGTCAAACATTTGCCATACATCATTGGGCGATGTGTAAATAAGCGCTCACCCCGTCTGCACTCAAGGATCCCCCGCCGGTCCGTAAACATCATTAAGCGCAAACGATTGGTTCCGTTCCCCGGCCGAGCGATGTAATATTTTGAATTACCACAGATGTAATTGATTTAAACGAGGCACACAATTTCCTGGTGATTAAATTCAATAAACATGAAACGGAAAGTCACCTTTTGCCAGGCCCACATGTGCCGTGGCAGGCACTTGGGCTAAGCCCTCACAGGGTACACACCAACCATATGCCGGCATCATAAATTCATATTTAATGAAGAAGAAGATAATGTCAAACTTGATGAAATTACGCCGAACCACTTATGTGCATGTCGGGTATCGGCAAATGTGCCAACGATTAAGGCATTACCGAATTGTCTGACGGGGTAAAGAAATTAATTTTGCTAATATGTTGTCCTGACGCGTACACACAGCTCACAACTGACGACTCCCCACCCGCATTCAGTTCCGAAGCGCCGACGAGTTCGCTTTGCCATGCCTGACTGCCGCCTGTACCCAGGTCTCATTTATTAATTATATGTTAATTAATTTGGTTTGGTAATCTGCGAGCATACATGTTTGCAAGCAGTATAATCCTGGAAAAGAAAACGGTTTCGTGATTAATGTATTTGGCGTGTCTACTTGGCTCGGTCTGCTTAAAGGATTTCGGTTCGGGAGGGGCTGAATGACGTTAAATGGTATCCCCCGTCTGGGCCGCCGAAGTGCATGCGGGTCATGCATGACGCCCTAAGTGCATGGGATAAACGAAGTAAAATAAATTGCTTGAGGACATGTTTCATTATCTTTGTAATACGGATTTGCATATCCAGCTCGCTTTGACAAACGAATCCATCATGTGCGAGGGGTTCGGGGGAAATTTGCGATTCTAAGTAGATTGCTGCTCAACTTTGAACGAGGACTGCATATATTCCCTTCAGTTTATTTTGTCGCAGTGGCACAAGTGATCCAAGGGGTGGAGGATAATCCGTGATTAGTGGAAAGTTCAATCCGTTAGGTTGCAAAGGTAAGATTTGATATGAAATATGAAGGCTATCACATTTCTGTACATCCATGCCATTGGCTGCGACTGTGAGCCCGGTGGAAAGTCTTGTAATGAACTTCCCACAAGCTCAGTGCAGACGCTGTGCTTCATCCCGACTTCGAATGGTCGGGCACTTCATGCCAGTAATTTTCTGCTTTGTGCCATAGCATGTGGGTAAACTTGTCAGTGATGTGAATAAGGTGTGCCGACAGTTCTATTGCGGCCCTGCGTGACGTAATCGCGGATACTTTTATGTGAAGTGGTAGAAGGGGGCATGGGCTTATGTACACAGGGCAAAATTGCTGACTGCACCCCACCTGGTAGGATGCCAGCGCGATCCCGGCTTGTGCATAAGTCAAGTTGACATACAGCCTCCTCGTGGCGCCCCTGGAGAGCCATCATAACAAGCAGCGATCCTCCTCTGCCCGAGGGACAAATCATGGCCCTGGCAGACCAGTTGTAGGTTGTGGGTGAGGTGAACTCCCTCACCACGTAAAAAGCCCACGGTTACGAACCGACAACATGCCTCGGATATGGACCAATTAACAATTGACGACATCAGAAAACGATCAAGGGACAATGATTTTCGGTTCTGCAAGTGGAATGTGAGGTCCCTGAACAGACCACGTGAAGCCGATGAACTCGCGGAGGCCCTAGATGCCTATAAGGCTGACATCACCGCCATCCAGGAGATGCGATGGGATGGGCCGGGCAAAAGGAAGATGAGAAACAACGACATCTACTACGGTGATTGCTACAAAGAGGGAAGACAGCGCTTATTTGGATGCGGATTCGTTGTTCAATGCAGACTTAGGCAAAAAGTCTTAAGCTTTGATTATATCAGTGAGCGCCCCATAACAATCCGCATCAAGGCTATATTCGGAAACATCAGCCTGATTTGCGCAATCGCCCGACGGAGGAGAGGGATGACGATAGCAAGGATGACTTCTATGATCTCCTAGAAAGAACATACGATAGATGCCCCAGCTTCGACACCAAGATCGTTCTAGGAGATTTCAACGCACAGCTGGGTAAAAAAAGCCAATGTAAGGATGAGGATATCAAGAGAAGTACGGAGTCGAGGAAAAACACTACGGTTTAACGTTGCTACTATCGCATTCGACCGCTAGGAACTTTGCCGACCGAGTCTCCCTGAAACTCTCTGAAAGTTCGACGCTGCCTTCTCAAAAAGCCATCAAAAAAACTGCCACTGATGTGCTGGGTTTTACGACACCACCCAGAAGGAGCACATGGTTCGATAAGGGAAACTCTCGGTGCTCCATCAAGGTCGGTAACGAACTCACCGAGACCTTCGATGTCAAAAAAGGTCTAGGTAAGGCGACAAGCTGCCATGTGTCTTCTTCAACATCATACTTGAGAAGATCGTGCGAAACTCCAACGTAAGCACCCGAGGCACGATTGGCATTTGAAGCGGAAGCAGCTGAAATGGGTCTAGTGGTAAACCGCGGCCAACAGAGTACATACTGTCATCACGGCAGGATGCACAACATCAACGTCTCGGACAGAGTGTCGTGTTGGGCATCAGAAACTTTGAGGTAGTCAAGGACTTCGTCTATGTAGGCTCTAGAGTAAATAGGGACAACAGTACCAGTACCGAGGTCAAGCGCTGAATTACTCTTGAGAAACACCAAGTTGTCCTGCTCTATGGCGCAAAGACGTGGACGCTATTGAAAGCGGATGAAGAACCTCTTAGTTGTTTTGAATGCGTGTTCTGCGTGTGATCTTTGGTCCAGATTTCGTTGATGGCGTGTGGAGGATTCAACCACGAACTGTCCGGCTGTACAGCCGCAAGCACCCAGTTAAGCGTCTTCGGATCCAACGCTAGGTCATGTAAAGCGGATGGACACCACAGCTACGGCCCCAAGAGTCCTCGGTATCGAGCCATTGGGACAGCGTTACAGAAGACGTCCTCGAATGGCGCACAGAAGGGGAGAAGGATCACAACCAACTTGGTAAGCGAACCTGGCTGGAGAGGCATGTTGGCTGAGGTCCAGGTCCACCCCGGCTGTTGTGCAAATCAAAGAATAAGAGCAATGCAGACTAGATTTCCGCTTCAAGAACATTGATGCACATTCACGATGTCAATAATTAATTGAACAAATACATTCCGATTTCAAAACTACTCCTTCCTCTACTGTGGCCGGCACTATAGTTCGGTGTAGATGTGGACCTTAGCCTCCTTAGAATTGCAGCAGATTTAAATCCGTTTCAAGCTGTCTATGCCACTTCCGAACTTGAATCGCAGACCAGTCAGTTGGTTCCATTTGCACAGCATGATCTAGCCATCTGAGAGGAGAGTCTCGAACTGATCAGATCCACGTCGCTGTACAACCGTTGTTATAGATTGTCGTTTAGTGTGTTCCCCAACATTTACAAGTAAGTGCGGGAGAATTGATTATAGTAACGCCTTTTCTCGGATCGACCAAGATTACCTTCGTCCGCTTAAGTTATTGTACATGATGGTAGAAGTAGCTGGGTGCTTTGTGGGTGCGTGTGGCGTTGTGGATATGTGCGTCGACCCCAGTGCACTTGTACCCTCACGTCTACGTTGTAGTAGCCTACATAGATAGTCTTTCAGTCCATAGTGGTGGAAAATTACGTCGAAAAGGTAAAGTTAGGTTACAGCAGAGTTATATTCAAAATTATTCCCTTACCCAGAAATGTTGGTATGGGTTCCAGAAAAATATAAAAAAATATTCTGAATTAAGTCATCAGGTGGAATTTATGGAATTTAATAAAGCGACATGCTGCAGCGCCCTTAGGGGCCGGACAACAATATCAACTATCTACCTGAGCAACCCACACTTTTGTATCCAGATCACTCAAATCAGTATGGAGTCTGAAAAAACACTCTCACAATGGAGTCCCTCAAGGATTGAAGCTGGGTCCAATCCTTTTTGTACTAGCTACGAAAGAGCTTCGCCGCTTTCAAATGAAGCATACCTGTTGCGAGAGGTGCGTTGCTTATGTTTGCAAGCAGCAGCAACGATAATTCATCCTCGATTTGGAGTTTGGTTTAACGCCTCGAAAACAAAGACATTCTCATCAGACGACCACAGCTCAGAGTTGTCCAAATAGCTGCCTAGGCAGCTACAGACCCATCAAAAACGAAATTACGGAAACTTCAAAATTCAAGAGAACATACAAGAACATACAAGAAAGACATACAATTTATCGAGTGGGTGCTATGCTCAAGCTCTATCAACTGCCGTAGAGGTTCATATAGGTCGAATGCCGTGGGCCTGAATTCTTAAACAGGCTTTCGTAAGAGTTAGCAAATATAATCCGTCTTTGCTAAGACGACTCTCTTTGATTGACTGTATGCAACTACATAATTAATTTAGTTAACCTTAAAGCAGACGAAAGGTGCTAAGAGGTCTATTGACTGACAAACCATACCCACTTGACCATTTACGACGGTCGTTCCTTCGGGTTACGTCAGTCAATTGTCTACATTAGGGTTGTGGCGTTAAATCGCCACCTAGCACACCCGAGAGGTGGTAACATTACATTGTTATACGCCCTCTCAATCTCAAGGGCTGCGCGCATGATTGGCTTTCGATAGGACCCTTCTTAAGGCCCCCAGAGTTGTTGATGTGTCTCACCTTTCCACCGGTAATCCGCTTGACGATTTTCATCCCGTGAAATTGAAATTCCCTAAAAGGTACGACTAAACACGTGTGTGTGCGCGTATTCAAATCGTTGCCTCCACTACCCACTCGTTTTAATCAAAGCACACTACACAACCGTTACTGTACTCGAAGGAAGGACTCCCGTGCGGCCACAAAAAAAAAAAAATGTCCACATTGATAAACATTGTAGGAGCCATCATTCCCATCATCACCCAGAGTACCCGAGTACGCGCCCACACCCCCGGACAGACCGCAAACATAAAGAGAGACCTTGACAAAAGGAAAACGAGAAACGAAATGGCAAAGGAAACCCTA
Source organism: Eristalis arbustorum (assembly GCA_916610145.1). NCBI lineage: Eukaryota > Metazoa > Arthropoda > Insecta > Diptera > Syrphidae > Eristalis > Eristalis arbustorum. The sequence continues at coordinate 30,739,699 of OU744316.1, forward strand.
TTTTTTCATCCCGATGAACATTTAGATTTTCCCAACACCACCGGAAAACCGACAAAAAAAGCGAAGAAAAAAAACTGTTCACTCCTACCCACAGATGGCATCGTATAAATACTCCATCCATTCGATTTGAATCCTTATCGTGCAGATCAATGGGGAGCGGAGGCAAGCGGCGCGCAGTGGAGAAAATGAAATGGAGGAAAGGAAAAAAGTTAAAAGAAATCAGATTGAATTTGATGGTGATACCGAGTAAACGGATATCCTTTCCCAAGCCACCTGACACCTTCGGTTAACACGACCGACTAGTCCCTGTGCCGCGCACGGACACCGGGTCCTGATCTTGAAATAATAATTCTTCACATCGCATTTACAACATTTCTCGAGTCACTTTCCAATGAGCCGGTCTGCACCTTCGAGCTGCAACCAGAGTTTCCCGAAGCTGGAGGGGAGTGGCCGTATTTGTTTATTCCCTCTTCTCGGGTAAAATCAAAATCGTTTCCCAACTACTCGTATCCGCCAGAGATTACAAGGAGTTGTACACTTGCCGGCGGGGATTACCGGGTTCAGGGCATAAGTTCAATGAATACGGGTGGCGCTGAAACTCTTGAAGAGCAAATGCAAATTGAATTCTCTGGCAGGGAAAAAATCGCGCGGACAAAAGGTGAGGTGGGGAGAGGAGGACCGCTGTCCTTGGAAATCACATGTGGGAGTTTTTATGTTTCTTTGTGCGATCCTTAGGGACGCCGTTGCAGTGATTCGCTCATGAATAGTTGTTTCTTTTTTGCAAATTCGCTTTGTTGCTTTTCCTTGACGGTTTTGTTCGCACGTGTGCAAGTGAAAGTACGGGGATGAACCCTGTTTGAAAATGCGGAGAAGATCTTTCGCATGCAGTAAAGAAAGGATTGGACCCAGCTTCAATCCTTGAGGCACTCCATAGAACTTCAAAAAAGGTGATGTTGCTAAACCCAGTTGACGTTACTGGCGACAGGAGAGGATGCCCTATGTAAAGTCCTTGATTTTGAAAGTCTCTGCTGACAGCGCCTGTGTCGGTCTTGAATCCATTTACACCATCCTTGGAGTTACGAAATTTCACGCTTAAGACCCTCCTTGCTAAGCTTGACCAGTAACGAATGTATTGAGTGATCGTCGTATGACATTTTATTTTCGAGGGTAACCCGAATACACATGTACACACTGACTTTTATTCCGCAAGCTGAACAAAACATTCTAGTCGAAACTGCGAGAAAATCAGACGATCAGGTTATGTACAGCCCTATAGCCAATAGCAAATGAAGGATTTGGCGAGAATAGACTACAAACCTCGATATTATTTCATTTATGGTTACGATTCATGAACTGAGTCTTCGACACCGAGCCATTGGGACAGCGCAACAGAGGACGTCCTCGCACTAGATGGCGCACACAAGTGGAAAAGGAGCTAAACCAACTTGGTGTGCGCAGCTGGAGGCAGGTGGCGAAAGATCGTGCTGGCTGGAGAGGCATTTTGGTTGAGACCCAGGTTCACCGCTTACTGTAGCGCCAATCAAAGAAAAAGAAGAAGATTCATGAACTCTATTATGAAGAACATGTGGTGGGGTAGATATTGGTATCTGTATGAACTTGGTAGACCAAAATAATAGGAGAATCTCTCATTAACTCAATCTTTGTTTAGACTAGTTGTGTCCTTGGTTAGTGCTTCCATCTATGGTACACGGTCTTCCAATTAGGACTTGACTTTTTTTCAAATAAAAGTACTTCGCTTCAAATGGTCCATAGGCTTCAATTCTTGAGTCAGCTTGATATTGTATGAGTGATAATAAACGTCAGAACGTGTTCTAATTTACTTACTTATCAGGCAGACGAACAATGAATTGTCTGAGTCTGAGCAATTGCTGACTTCATCGGTGACGGTCCTGAGCACGCTGCTTCCAGTCATCAAGGCCAAGCTGTCTTACATCCGCGATGACTTGGTCTTTGTACCGGAGGTTCGGTCTTCCTCTCCTTCTCGAACCAGGAGCCACGGATTCGAAGACCCTCTTTGCTGGAGCATTCTTGTCCATTCGTTCGATGTGGCGAGACTTCCGGACTACATCCACATCCTGGAGCAGCTGGTAGAGTTCGCCGTTGTGTCTTCTCCTCCATTCGCCTTTCTCGCAGACGGGACCATATATCCGACGTAGAATTTTTCTTTCGAAGGCACCAAGAATCAGCTCTGCAGTTTTGCTCAATGTCCAGCTTTCGGCTTCATAAAGTAGGACTGGCAGAACAAGGGTTTTGTAGAGCATGACTTTGGTCCTTCGAGTCAGCAGTTTCAAGCCGAGTTCTTTAGACAGACCGAAGTAGCATCGTTGCCAGGTGTGATTCTACGTCGCATCTCCATTACCATGTCATTCGTGGATTTTACGCATACCCCGAGGTAGACAAACTCCTTTACTACCTCGGAACTGTAGCCGTCGATTGTAACGTTTTGGCCTATGTGCTCGACAGCATATATTTTGTCTTGTCCCCGTAGACCTCTAGACCAGTTCGTTTCGCCTGTTTCTCAACTGCCGTGACAGCTTGCACTACGGCGCGTTGGACCGCGCGATAATGTCGATGTTATCCCACCAGCTGGACGGACTTGTGGAAGATAGTGCCTTCGTGTTTACAGCCACCAGCCGCACTATCGTCTCCAGAAGCAAATTGAAGAAAATACCACCACAGCGCATCTCCATCTCCCTCACCCTTGTTTGCACGGCTGAAGTTCGTGTGATGGTTCCTGATGGTGGATAATAGACGATCTTGGACACTCCAATTGGAACGCGTTGGACATCACGCCAAATACATATGTTGTGCAATCAACACAAGTAATAGTTATTCGATTTTGCTAAATTGACAACTCGTTTTTATTTTTTTCTTCACGTTTGTTCGTCGTCTCTTCGTGTACACCGATAGGATATGTAATTTTTTCATCGGCACGGGCGCTAACGCCTAGCTCTTTCCTAAAACTTTCCCAGAGCGCACATAAGTAAAAACAAGATCACCGCCAGCAAGGAAACTTAATGAAATCGCTCCTGGCAAACTCCTTCAAAATAGCATTTCGTTTCCACTCAACGCCGCATACCTCATACACGGTAATTGCTCACAGAAAAACCCAACCGCACATCATACCCTCCCTCGGACGGGAGTCCATCAAACCGAAAATCATCTCTCACGGTCTCATGAGAGTGCGCGAGAATCTATTGTATTTTCTAATCATTTAGGGCATCCCTCCGCTCGCGTCGGCAATGCAGTCCAGCACATGGATCGATGTGCACATGCACGCCAAACGAAACTCACACCCAATCACTGCGCGCATTGCAACAACGGCAATTAGCTCGGTGAGCATGACTTCATGAATTAATTTCTCAGTTGGCAGTCTGACAACGATCGCCATATACGATTGCATCCAACACCGTACTTGACATAGAAGTGGACCCATTTCCGACTCCTGTGGGTCTTCGCACTGAACATTATCGTTTTGACTCATCCGATCTCCGTCCTAAAAAAGCCGCTTTGTATACAATTCATAAGCCGCTCAATCCTGTTCTTGGTTAAGATCCTCGAAAGCAATGCCATTGTTCATGAAAATGGAGATGACTTGGTGATTTTTGGTCTTGATTGGTGCGCTGTTAGCCATTTCGACTGTCGCCTAATGCGAACTAAGTGGTTCTAATACAGTCCATAACTTTAGCAAGGAACCCATGCTTCCCATGCTGCGCTAACCGACCACAAAAAAGAGCACATATTGATTCCTTTCACCACCTGTAGCCGACACTAGTTCAATGACACAAGGAACATGCTATGGTCAGTAGCATTATTGGCGTCTGTCTGCTGGGAGAGCATTCTACAATATTGGATGTCCTTCTCTATCTACGCTCACGTTCAGAAAGCTTTGTGCCAGCATTTTCAGGTATCTTTGAGACTTGCCGCCTGTAGCTTGTAATTGATCCTGGACCGAACTGAGTACCCACTCAAGCCCTTCTTCCAACCTCACCGCTACAGCATGGTGGTCACGAGACTGCCTCTCTGTCAAATCGTTACTTCACTTCACTTCAAAGACTTCCGTCGTAACAATAAATCATCCAGCCATCAGCCGCCTAAAATGCTCGCTGAATCAGCCCAATCGCCTGAGTGCATATGCCACTTATAAGTTCCTTTGCAAGAGCTTCTCAAGAATCTCCTGCCAACCTGTGTCAGGGTATTGAGAATGCCCTCAACTCTCCCCGATGCCGGCAGTGAGCTGCACTTGTTCACACAAATACCCCCACGTACCGTCGACGAGAAGGAGATTGAATTGGGCAAACAGAATAGAATTAAACGCCATGTCTAGTCGTAGGAGTTGTCTGGTTGAATTTTGAGAAATTGTCTGTGCATCCTGCCGTAACGTGTAATCAACTACAGTCGTATCCTTGCAAGAGCATCTCTTCGAAGTGTGATTCGTTTAACTCGACGTACATTGTAAAACAGTTCCCCGTTGACTCCTAATGCTGCTCGCACTCGTGGCCTCGTATGGCTGCTACCTTGGAACCACTCAACTTGATTGAACGAATAAGAGCACTGCGATGTGCTCACAAGAAGGTCTGTCAACAACCCTCCCGATTGTACATCTGCGACATTATGCGCTAGAAATTTCCATTTTCTGTATTGCGGTTGTTTATATGGTGTGTCTCATGCTTATGTAAATGTGTGTTCATTTTTGTTGCGCTTATTTTTTTGTTTTTCTAGCCAAGTTACCCTAGTTTAACATTTGAACGAGTTCACTGCCATTGCGGCATCTACTTGAGAATTTTCCGTCATCGTCTCTCCATCATCGTAATCATTGGTGGCGCTGACGTTGACGTCGACGTCGTCGTCCTCATAATCATCATCGTCATCGTCATCGTCATCTAACAATAATGTTCGGTGGAATACGGTGCGCAGTGGTAGGTGAATGGCAAATGAGTCTGGCACTCGAGGCCGGGTGAAAGAAAGGATGTAATTTTGCTGCGGCACAGCTAGTAGTTGATGAATTGCGGCTTGGCCTAGATTCCCTGCATTCCCTAGATTCCCTAGATTCTCCAGATTCGAAGTGTTGCCAGATGTTTGTGAGTAAGTCTGAAACTGCGTCGTTAAGTGGCACTCGTGTGCGTGTGCTTGTGGGAGCGATGATGGCGTCTGCTTGTGCTCCAGTGGTCGGAAGGAGCATTTCGAAACCTACCTTTCAGGATTCCACGATGACGGCTTCTATCATTGGCATTCAAGGAGTGAAGCCAATTTAGGAACAACAGTTGTCGATGTATTTACTAAAGTCTACGCAAACGAGAGGGTCTGCTCGTCGCTTCTGTAATCGCCCACCGACTGTCACTCTCGGCTGAAGATGGGGATTGAGGCTTTGGGCTCGGAGGAGGTCCTTGGCGGTTGTAAAGGAGAGGTGGCGCTTATAGCAGGTCACATGTCAGAGCTTCAATGAGCAGCATATTGCTTGCCCACCATCCCTTCACACATTTGACCTTCCTTCGGCGGATCAAGCCCTTGAAATCCGTGCATCACTGAAAGGGCTCCTTGCAGAGAAAAGAAAAGATTAACAGCCACGATGGGGGTTTCAACACGCAACAAGAAATTCGCACCCGCTTATGAGTTATGCCTGAACAGGTTAAAGTAAAGATATTTCCATTTTCTTCCTCTCTTGCCTCTTGATTTCATCTGACAGCGTTTTTTTAGGCAGCTTTCGCCCTGTGTCTGTGAATACCTGTAAGCTCTTGAGAACAGCCGATCCACCAACCCTAGACCTGGGGTGGATTCGATTTATCTGGTTATTCGATATTTTTTGAAAATTTCTGCTTTAAATATTCAACACAGCAAAGAGGGGTAAACAAACGACACAAAGCGTATGTTGACGCAGTACATTAATTAAGCTCCTGTTTACAAGAGTTTCTGTCCGCAGCACTAGGATGATGTTCATGAATAAGAGCCTAATGTAGGTATTTCTGCTCAAATATGAGTAATTTGTCAAAGGTTTTGCAATAAGGATTGGACAACTTTTTTGATAAAATGCAAACCATTTGAGATCATTCTTAATCATTACTATCGGCTTGAAGTTCAATCAAAACATTCGTGTAACTTGACTTCCTTCGTATGCCAACCTCGAGCACCTCGAGCATTCGATTGGCTGGACCCAATTGTCAACGACTCGGCCACACACTTCGGCCCAAATGGCAGCCATACTGTGGACTCTAAGGTCTTTCAACGTCGTCGGCCAAAGACTTAATGTAGCCCCACAGAAAAAAATTAAGAGGCGTAAAATCGCACAAACAAGGCGGCCAATCGACTGGCCCATTTGTCACATGTTCACCATACTTTCTCTCAAATAAATCGATTTTAACGTGTGGTGTGTGGCTTGTTTCACCATACTGTTGAAACCGCATGTAGTTCATGCCCATATCTTCCAATTCGGGACAGAAATTGTCGGTGATCATGACGCGATCATTATCGTCAGCAAGTAAATATGGTTATTTCTGTTGATGAAGTTGTGGTTCATTGAATTTCAACCGTGAAATAACGCATATTTCGCTTATTGACGAAACCATTGAGCCATAAATGAGCATCATCTTGGCGCATCTTCTCCAGAACCCATATTGATCCTTAGTCTGATCGACATATGTGAAAACAGTGCACGACACACTTCTTCTGACTCACTGCCAATGCCCAACTGGTACTACTGTCTAGAAAAAACTTCTCAATGGGGGCCGTTAGGAGTCGGCCCCCACTCGTGAGAGAACAATAGCACGCACAACATGAGTGGTTGCTGAATAGCTAGACCCTGACCCTCTATGGGCTTTAGTGCAGCCATTTTATTATTATAACTTTGATTAGGAAGACACAGTTCTTGTAAAAGGTTACAATACTCTCTCCGAACAATAGTACATGGTCAAATTCTCCACTAAATCCATGTCCATGCCACTATTTTCCCACAAAATTCATGAACTGTTCGCCATATTGGGGTGAATTGACGAACTTTGTAAAAGTATACATGCAATACAAGGGATTACCTCTACTCTCAGATTCATCTCCTTTAGGGACTAGGGAAAAATGGCCGAGATGGATATCTGTTTGCCCATTTATTTTGTGACTCAGAAAAGGAGAGCCGTGAAATTTTTGTTTGTTGCTCAGACTAGGGATCTTTGATTCTGAGCCATTTTGACAACGTAACAGAAGACGTGCTTGTACAAGATGGTGCACAGAAATGGAAAAGGACCTCAACCAACTTGGTGCACGCAGCTGGCGAAAGATCGCGCTGGCTGGAGAAGCATGTTGGTTGAGGCCCAGGTCCACCCCGGACTGTAGGGCCAATCTAAGAGGAAGAAGACTAGGGATCGAATCTACGCTAAATCTAAAGTTTCTTCCGTAAGTCATCCGAATTTGAAATAGTTTGTTAATTGCAGTAGCATTTCCCCTTTTTTCTATAATTCCTCTGTATCACACAGTTACCGAAAGTCAAGACGTAAATGACGAAGTGCTGCCCAACTAGCAACGTCATCGGTTACAAGATCCAATTTCGCAGTGACACCGGTGAAAGTTAAGAGACGAATTAAAGGGTAAGGGTATTTCATATCATACTCCAATCAGAAGTTTCCCTCATCCGTCCTGCAGATGTAACGCTTCTTTGGTAATCACCAAAAAATTAATCCAGCGAACACTCAAACATCAGGGAGAGCTACACGTTTGGGAATGCTTCTTAAAGCAAGGACTCAATTTTGCATGTTTGCAAATAACACAACCAACATGGTCAAAATTTGTAAGAAGGCTTTATTGCCATCCGCCCAAAAGTGGCTTAAGAGAAGAAATAAGAATTGGGTACTGCAAGAAGAAACATCGCAGTCGTTTGTGCGGTGCGTGGAAACAAGAAAATGACGTTGATGTTTGAGATTGGCCATCACAGTTGGCGGATGCAAATCGCATTGAAAATGTTTGGCTGAAGCTAGAGCTCCAAGGAAAGATCTCGACGGTCAAACAACCATCATGAAAAAGTACAAGTTTTATGGAGATCTTTGCCTCAAGATTATGCTATAAAATTAGTAGAAAACATGCCTCGGCGACTTCAAGCAATTATTGATAATGGAGGGAAGTGGACAACATATTAATTGAAAAGCATTCAAGTAAATGAACAAAATAAGCCAGTACAATTGATTTTTTTTTATTAAAAGTTCTTCCGTAATGTTTGTCGTGTGCGATCTTATCAAGCAGACTGTACATCACCGAAAAAACACGGATATTCCTCCAAAGCATTGCTGCCCACGTCCATCAATTGTGAAGAACAATATTCGAATTTATAGAAATTTCCGCACACGAGCATCGCTTAACGAGACAAAAGGCACTCGATGGCAGTGCTAACATGTTTGACCTCTAGACTTCACAGCAGCTCGCATACAGACATCACCCTCATCAAATTCACTCGGGGCGGCCCATTCAAATTTTTGCAACCATTATTAGCTGTCGAATACGGCCAACTCCCACCGCCTCCAAATCTAATTTGAATACATAGCCTACCTCCTTGGGGAGTCCGCACGCCTCCAACTGCCGCCTTCGGCTTCGATCTTTTCCTCCATCTGCTGGAAGTACTCCTCATCAAACTAGCACCTGTCAAAAAGTGAGTCTTCCCTGCCCCTTCCTTCTTCTCCGAAGGCCCACAACGAGTGTCCGTCACCCGTAGTATGTGAAATTATTTTATGCAAAACATAACCATCGGATCCTTGGGCTTTTTTTTGTTCTTGTTTTCGCTCTTCTCGAGCATGGCAAGGTCATCTCGATTGATTGCCTCCGGGGAAGATTGATGGTCACATTTATGACATTGGACCGAGAGAGTGAGAAAAGGGAATGTCGGATGGGATTCCCTCTCGTCCCCTGCACCAGACAGTGGCAGAGAGGGAGAGCTACAAAGTGCCATGGAACGTTTTTGTCGGAAGGATAGAAAGATAAGCCCCCGAGGCGATCATCCTTGTACTTTTGGTTTCTCTCCTTACATTTTCACAAGTTTCATCTCCTGTGTGCTGGAATGTCCTACGAAAAACATTTATGTTTCCTCTGGGACCTTCCGGTGACAACCTCTGTGGTGTGTGTTTTCTTTGGCTTCATTTTTTCGATTTCGTTTCTTTCCCCCTATTTTTAAGTTGTTTAACTTTTGCCGAGGACCGACCGTCACTGCCTCTATTCACTGGACACTGGACACTGGACACTGGACAGCAACAAAAAAGAAGAAGTGTTTGTCCTGTGGCATTTTTAAACAAATACATACGTACAGCCTCTGCGCGTGTGTGTCTCTGAGTGGTGAATGTCCTTTTTGTTGGATTTAATATAAAAGCGATTTTTGCGGGTGAACCGAAACGGAAATCACTTTCTGATTGATTTTTTGTGCCTTGGGGTTAATTAGTATGATGGTCGTCAATATATTTTCTCATCGTGCGTCCTTTTTCGCTCACATCTGTTGTTATTCTTTTCAAGGACTCTTGAACATTTTCAAAGTGCCTCGTGAATGGAGTGTCGTTCTTCTGTTTGAGTTATTTACGCCGGGTCTGGGAATTGGCAACATTATTTCAATGAATGTCGAACTTGACCTGTTTATTATTATTTTTTTCTTCATTTTTGTTTAATTCGCTTCTTCCTTCGGACGTGGGGGGTGATTGGAGCATTGTTCCTCTGTTGTTCTGGGCCGTAGATTATTAATGTCCCGGAAAGTTTATGTTTTCCTATTATCGGTGGTTGCGGGAGAGTGGTAATCGAAAAGTATACAGCTGATTGATGGCGGGAAATAAATCGATCACAATATTCGCAGGGAGTCCAGAGGAGTTCAAGGAAATTTATAGTAAGCGCTGTCTTGACTAAATTTCCTTCAATTTTATTGTTTTACAGCTTTTTTTCCTAATAACTAAGCCTAAAAAGAATCAGGATATCAATCGAACAACAGAGTCGAGAAAGATCACCACGGTTTGACGTCGCAAGGCTACAATCGCAGCGCACTGCTAGGATCTTTGCGGACCGAGTCTCCCAGAAACTCTCTGTAAGTTCGACGCCGCCTGCACAAACCATAGAAGAAGAATGGAGTCGTTGTCAAGAAGCCATCAAAGAAGCTGCCACTGATGTGCTGGGTTTCTTCGACACCACCTGGAAGGAACTCATGGTTTGACGACGAGTGCAGGCAGGCACATGCAGCCAAGCAGGAGGCCTACAAGGCAACGCTGGATCGAACAACGAGGGCTGTTCTTGAGCTCTACGAACAGAAGAGAAGCAAGGAGAACCGGCTTCTCAGAAAGAAAAAGAAAGAGCATGAGAAGCGCGCGGTCGTTGAGATGGGGAGGTGTTATGGCAGGAATGACGTCCAAAAGTTTTATCAAAGGGTAAAACAATTATCCAATATAAAACTCGTACAGAAGCCTGTCGGGATAGAAATGGACAACTGGTAGTAGAGTCGCAGTCGATACTGATAATCTGGAAAGATTATTTCTGTAGACTATTAAACGGCGATGAGGACCAAAATACCGCTGCTAGCCAGAATGTTCCACTCTATCTGAACGACGGCAGACGCGATAGCAATCTCAAGACTGAAGTCTAACAAAGCTGCTGGAGTGGACGGATTGTCCGCTGAAATATTCAAGGCAGCTGGAGATGATCTCGTAGGACGCATGAACCAGCTCATCTGCAAGATATGGTCTGAGGAAAGCATGCCCGACGAGTGGGATCTCAGTATCGTTTGCCCGATACACAAGAAAGGAGACCCCTTCAACTGCGCCAACTATAGAGGGTTCAGTCTTCTTAACATCGCGTATAAGATCTTCGCTGCCGTTTTGTGTATCCGCCTGAAGCCTTGCATTAATAATCTGATAGGTCCATATCAGTGTGGCTTCAGGCCAGGAAAGTCCACAACAGACCAAATCTTCACACTACGGCAGATCCTGAAAAAGACACAAGAAATGCAATTCGACACTCACTCTTCGTCGATTTCAAGGCCGCAAATGACAGCGTGCATAGAGACGAGCTATACAACGCCATGTCTAGTTTTGACATTGCTGCCAAACTCGTCAGGCTGTGGAGAACTCTCGCTGCTCCATCAAGGTCGGTAACGAACTCACCGAGACCTTTAATGTCAAAAAAGGTTTTAGACAAGGCGATGCGATGTCATGTGACTTCTTTAACATCATACTTGAGAAGATCGTGCCAAACTCACATGCCAACACGATCTTCCAGAAGTCCGTGCAATTGTTAGCATACGCCGATGACATTGACAGAACTCAGCGAGCCGTCAGTGAGGCTTTTGCTAACATTGAGACGGAAGCGGCTAAAATGGGTCTGGCGGTGAATGAGGGCAAAACGAAGCATATGCTGTCCTCAAAAAGGGACATCAACATCGACGTCTTGGACAGAGCGTCACAATGGGCAGCTAAAACTTCGAGGTAGTCAAGGACTTCACTTACCTCGGCTCCGGAGTAAACTGTACTAATAACATCAGTACCGAGATCAAGAGTAGGATAACTCTTGCCAACCGCTGGTTCTTTGGGGTCAAGGGCCAATTGCGTAATAGAGACATTCCTCGAAGAGCCAAGTTGACTCTATACAAGACACTGATCATCCCAGTCCCGCTATACGGCGCGGAGGCATGGACAATCTCGAAAGCAGATGAAGAAGTACTAGCTCTCTTTGATGGAACGTTCTACGCACGATCTTTCGTCCTGTTTGTGTTTACGGGTGCTGTAGGAGAAGATTCAATCACGAACTGTGCGGGATATACAGCGACATGAGCCCAGTAAGGCGTCTACGGATCCAACGCCTATGGTGGCTAGGTCAGTCAAAGAGAATGGACACCACAGCCCCGGCCCGTAGAATCTTTAAATCCGAACCTTTCGGTCAACGCAACAGAGGACGCACCCAAGTGGAGAAGGACCTCAACCAACTTGGTGTGCGAAACTTTAGACAGCTAGCCAGAGATCGCGCTGGTTGGAGAGGCATGTTGGTTGTGGCCCAGGTCCACCCCGGACTGTAGCGTCACTCAAAGAAGAAGAACAAGCTGCGTACAAACGGGGCACTATAGCTCGCCAAGCACCGAAAAACTTGCTTCTGTGGAAAAGACGACGACACTGCTGAAGACTTTCTCCGGCACTATACCACCTTTGTCCGTATCGTGGGGTAGTTAAGAAATAAAAGCAGCTGAAAGTGCAGCTTTAATGCACCTCTTCTTCGCTTGACATGACTGCCTTCGAGACAACTTATCTTCGATTGCTCCGTGAATCGTTTCAGTGGACGAAAGTTGTATTCCCACCCAGGCTTGTTCTTAGCCAACCGTCCTATCCCCTAGGCCACACAAATTGAATCCTCAAATACAACGCACTCAGCAATGACTACTACCCTCGTGACAAAAATGAGCTGAAACTTAAAATAATGTAAATTCACTTACACCACTATGGCGGCACTTAGTTCCAAGTGCATAAAGGTCATTTGATGCTAAAAAAGTCATTAACGTCGTCCACATCGTCGCAGCTGGCGGAATTGCTCACAGCCACTTTATTGCGCGGAGAGTCGGCGACGACGTGCAGTGAGCGCGAGCTCATACTGTGCACATAATCACTTCCTATCCACAATGTAAACACATTGTAGGCTAATGATACCAACCAGACCGAGTTAAAATATTCAAGAGCATTAGCTGGCTCTTGCGAGGCTGAAGGAAACCCCCGTCAGGAAGAAGCAGTAACACTACATCGCATTGGAGGAGAAATATTAATTTTAATTGTCGTTTCCTCTCCTTTGTTTGGTCGTTCTTTTGACAGACTGAAAAAATAGTATCGTCATGTAGTTTTGGAAACACCCAACCGGTGGATGGAGCTCACATTGTCTAATCTTGGGTCATTGTGGGAACAATGCTCAGAGTAAGCCAGTCGTTTCAGGAATTTGATGAGAAGCAGTGGTTTCATTGCCGTCACGTCGAAAGGCGAAGTCCAGAGTTGCCCTTATCCCTGACTCATTGCTATTATTGCATGTGGATATGTACGAACGTCGAGTTGGAAGTGGAAACCTCGTACGTCCAACTAGTTTTAAGAATTCTTGTCTAGAATGTAAGTTTATCCTGAATTCCAAGAACTGAAACATGTACGAGCACAGTGCTTCACGAGGCAGAGCCAACTGGCGACATGGATGATCCCTACTCGAGCTAGGTAGCTTATGAACCTATTCAGCTGGCTTTGTTGGCCAAAATTCTCTGGTTTACTTGCGATTTTCTTGAATTTCCTAGACAACACCATCCTCCTTCAACTTTTCCTCGAAATGAGTGTATTTCTGCTCAATCAATGCACGGCGCACATACTTGTACGAGTACACACCGGTGTGTGTGTGCCTACGTTCGCTCCTCATTAGGGCACATTAGGCACCTTAGCTACCCTGTAACCAGCCCCACCGCCGCGTTGCAAATATTTCCCAATCTTCCTAATTAAATTACGAGTACGCTCGCTCGTTCATTGGTTCGTTCGGTCGCAGGCCAAATGATAAATTTAATTAACCTTTGGGGACACATCCAAGGTAACGTCGTCAAAATTGTTGGCACAGCCCACTGTCATTAATGAGATCCGACATAGATCGCAGACTAATGAAGTCACCGTGTCCTTGCTCGCTTCCAACCAGATTGTCACGTACGCCAGATAGTCGACCAAATGTCAGCCAAAACTGTGACATTTTGCCTCCGTAATTATACGTGAGTTCAAGCACACCGTCATGTGTGAACCGAATCCGATGATAGACCAGATAATTAACTTACTGAATAAAGCAGTTTCTCCTCCACCGTTGCGCTTGCAGGCAGTTTCGCCCCGTTCCCGTGGTCGTGGCGGTGTGCAAATCCGATCAGCCTGTCAGCCTGAAAGGCACCAAAATCGCGGGGATAGTATCACGTTTAATTATCGGGCTCCTGTAGCTGCGTATGCGTGAGTGAGTAGTTTTCGACAATGCCAACAATGCTGCAAATCGGGCACAATATCATCGGGTGATTGTTCCTTTGTGCGTCTGGTTGGATTCGCGACAGGATTTCAGGCGGCGGGTGGCGCACTGTGGAAAGCTGATTTGCCTTTGTGACTGCTGATGGGCGGTGGCGTGGCACTCGCCTGATTGGATTTATTAGTATTCGTTTTTCAGGAGAGCACGTCTAATTAAAGCGTATTTTAATCATCGACTGTGGGCGGAGTTGAAGTGTGTGTTCCTTGGGATTTGCGCTGCGGCCGCAAAGAATGCCTCACATGCGTGATGGGTTGCTCAGCGGATACACAGGTTCGTGGGGAATCGTTGCTAATTAATGCTGAACAAATCTGGTTGTGACGACGTGGAGAGTAACCACTAACTTTCTGGCGAAACTCGCAGCTTTGTAAGCATTCCTGGCGTGCATTATGTTCCACGTCATCCGTCGATTATCATAGAGGCACCGGCGAATCGGTAGCAGGAAAACCACCATCTGTTGCTTCACTCTTTGCGGGAAGAAAAAATCGGATGGGCGTCCGCCTTCAGCCATCCCTAATTACAAAAATATTCCACACAGAGTGTAATCGCAAGTTCTACAGTTTCTAGAGCAGTGTTTGAGAATATTTAAAATCGTTGTCATTATTTTATCCACTCGATTACCCCGAAACGGAGCGATTATGTGTGTGTGCGCATTTTTATGCCATTCTTGTCTGCACCTGACTTCAGGTCCGCCTGTGGATGCAGGGATTACTAAACGAAGCATGAAGTGCGGTTAATTCATGTGGAAAATTGCAATTTAGTTTCGTTACGATTTTGTTGGTAATTTCCATTACGACTTGCAATCGGCTGCCACGCGAGTGATGAATGCAAATGCAGGTAGCAGAGGTGGTGATCGCAATTTCGCGTAACTTAACTTGTGGATGAGTTAGATGATGAACATGACTCCAACTTGAATCGTGGCCATCCATTCTGGTGCTTTACACAAAACATCATTACGATACAGCCGTCGCTCAAATGTTTCTCTCATTGTTTGCAATTTGCCATTGTGAAAGGACTATAATGTGAATTAATTATTCTGCTCCAGGACAACTGCTGCAGGTGTCAGTTCTGATAAGCGTGGTCCACTGGCATTTATTTTTCAGAATAGCAAAAATATTTGGTGATGTATGAAAAGGGGTAGCGTCCTGTTGAAAACACATGTGCTCCACATTAATGAGAATTGACTGTGAAAGGCCAGAGTGAGTGTAGCGCTAGTTGTGAATTTGTTTTGCAGCTTTTGATCATCAGCAGGCTTCAATTCTCGATTGAGCTCAGCTTTAAGGGTTTCCAAGGAAATCCAAATGCAAACGGTCGCATATTGTGCCATAAGACAACCTCAATCTGCTGTGCCGAAGCGTTCGAAACGAAGAACGATATCAAAGCACAGAGAGAAAATCACAATCGATGGCGATAAGATAAATCGATAGTCACGAGCGGCTGAGACTTGTGCCTTTTTTGACAAGTTTTCACATGGATTTTAAAGGGTCTCCCGAGTTTTGACAGTTGATAGTGGCCATATTGTTGATGCTACATCTGTTAAATTAGCTAAATTTATTCAGACTGTCTTGTCGCCAATCACCATGCACGTGCTCTCTGTTGAACGTATCAAGGAACAAAATTGTCGATACGAGGACACAAGTGATTCAACAGCGTATTGAAATGTCCCATTATCACGACTTCCAAGTTGTGCTTTGAATGCGACATAGTCAGTAAGTCAACCACTTAACAAACCCAGGCTGCTGGGCTTAATGAAAACAAGTGACATTAGCTGAAACAATATCTTCATAAACTAGATTAAAACGAAAAAAACTAACAGGAACACAAATGCATACAGCCAAATCTCGATAAGTCGAACTTCGATAACTCAAACAAAATTTGAACGCAAAATTGAATGAAATTTGCATGCAATTTTACTTCGATGGCGTCAACTTGGATAAATCGAATTCTGAAGGGATGCATTACAAAAACTGTTCTCCTTCTTTGTTTGGCGCTACAATCCGCGGTGGAATTGAGCCTCAACCAACCACCCTCTCCATCCAGCTGCCTCCAGCTGCGCACACCAAGTTGGTTGAGGTCCTTTTCCACCTATACGTCAGCATCTGACACATTCAGAACTGGTGACCACAAATTTGATACCTTTATCCGGTCACTGCCCGTGGATAAAACCAGGGCAATGAAATGTATATGTATCGCAGCATTGTAAAATTGCTGATCTGGAGTCTACAATTGAAACGAATCATTAAGGTGTAGGATAAAAAGTAGGTAAACAGGTGACATTTCTTTTGTAAATTTTGTACTACTTCACGAGCAATTTTGAAGTAAAGTTTAATTTTTTTTGAGGACGTCCTCTGTTGCGCTGTCCCAAAGGCTCGGTATTGATGACTCCTCGGGCCTGAGGAGCTGTGTCCATCCGCTCTACTTGACATAGCCATCTTAGGCGTTGGAAAGGCGCTTAACCAGGTGCATGTGGCTGTGCAGCCGGACAGTTCTTGGTTTAATCTCCCTCTCCAGACGTCGTCAAAGCATACAGGACCCTTGGAACGTATCCGCATTATTGATCGGAGTCGCAGATTAAATCACAGCTAAACGCAGACTGCGATTGCTTACTGTAACTGCGATTTTACAGCGATCGACCAGAAGTTATGGCAGTTTCCGGAACGCCTCTTCAATACACGCTATGTGCGAGTGCAGTTCCGTACGTGGAGAAGTTCAAGTATCTTTTGGTCTTTTTCACCAGTGATGGGAGTAGCATTATTGAAACAGCAGCAAGAATAAGATCGCTATTAAGGGCTGCCGAGGAAATATTTCTTCGAGTTGTTGTGGGAGTTAGGGTTAGAAACACGACAATTGGCGCTGAACTCAATATCGAGCAGCTACTTCTCCGAACGGTTAGAGCTGTGCTTCGATAGATCGGACACGTAGCACGAATGTTTCGACCATCACGTCTTCTGCGCGTATCTTAAGCGACCCCTTGACGGTCTCTGGACGAGGTGGTTGAAGCAAATAAAAAAAACTCGCTTGGTTGCGCCTGTGCATCAGTCCTGATGAGTTACAGTCGATGGCGGAGGATCGAATTGCCTGGAGAGGTCTAGTGCGTGCTTTACCCTCGCAACCTGTCTAGTGAATCGTGCGGGTCAGATAATAATGATCATGTCGCTTGCAATCCCAACGTCTCAAGAAGCGCCCCTCATCGACTCAAGCGACCGTCTCCATATGTCAGCTGATGAATACCAAAGACAATCTGTCCTCGGCATCGCCATGCCTCTGCCTCTGCGACTTCTCCAAAGTCCAACAATAGCCCAGCGAACTCAAGCGAATACATTTTAATTTTTGACAGACATCGCCGTCATAATGAAAATCAACACCATCGTCATCGTTATCCTCTTACTCTTAGACGCCCATCGTTCGCGAAGCATATGCCACCATCTCTGCCGCAACCGCAAGTCGCAGCGAGTCACTAACGAACCTTTTTCCAGATCAAATGCTTCCACCGGGTGAACCCTTCGCAGCACCACGCCGACAGGTCTACAGGCACAGAGCACAAATATTACCTCAATTGGCATTTGTTTCAGTCTAATTGAATCAAACCCCGAGTGAATAATTAGACGGGAATCTTAAATTACATTATTTAATCAAGGTTGGTGCGCGGATTGTTATTCATCTGGATCTGGTGCCGGTGCCGGTGCCGTGCCGGAAGCGAGCATACACACCTGAAACTGCAGCAGCAGAACAGTGAAATGCCATCAATACCATTGTATCCTGTTCTATTCCATAGCGCCGCGTCGTCACGTCACCAGGGAATGGGTTCGCCCCAGCTCCGGCGTTAGCTTTGTCAGCGCACGACAAGTTAAGGTCATGACGGCGAAGGGTACGTCAGGCGGTACACACTGATGTCCTCACCGCAGCAGCACTTTGCAGCGCCTGTCAGGAGCGTCACCTGACTTGGATTAGATCTATGCAAATGATGTTATAAATCTTTGACTCGAATGCTGGCTGTGTGTGAGTGCGCGCGCTAATTAAAAGTTTGTTTTCCAAACAACTCACGGCAGGGATTGCTGGCAATTTACGATTACATGGTTAACCTCCACCCGCCGGTTAACTGGTTGGCTGCTTTGGCAATGTGTCAGGCGGCAACCATGTTGAGTTATTTCCTGCAACACATTGTTATCGGAGTTCATATGCAAATTCGCAAACTGCACCCGGCTGCTGTTACTGCTGTTGCTGCTGGTTCGGCGGTGGCACGGGCTGTGAGGTTAAAAAGTGCGTGTTGGCTTCGCTTCTCTCGTTCTGATTGACATAAGCGGTACTCCACCGCCGACAGAGTGTGTATTCATGATGTACTGACTTCGGCAACAAGCTGATGACACTGTACTGCGTTAAAGGGTGCAAGTAATGCGATGTCTTAAGTTAACACAGTTTTCCGTTTTTATTCGATATCGGCGGCAAATTGTCCCTTTGTCAGAGAGTACAAGGGATCTACATGCACTGGCTAGTTGCGTGTTCGCTCATTTATGAAACATGACCAACGAACGCCATGTGAACTGGTTTTCAACAACGACAGATATATTCAACCGCAACAATCCGATGGTGACCACTAAGCCCGATTTTGACACATATTTGAGGAGTGATCATACGATTACTGATATGTACTTTTTGTGAAATTCGGTTTATCTGGGCTGTCACCCTCGGTATTCAAGTGCTATCCTATCGACGAACAAACTGCTTATGACGGAAGAACTTCATGCTGTAACCAAGTAAGGACATACAGCATCTACCTTTGACAGAGCATCTCCAAGTCACGAATGTATTCTACCTCGGATCCACTTATTCGCTAGGTCTAACATGTATTGCGCTACACAACTAGGAAGCTTTTCTGTCACACGGATCTATTCCCAAACTGTTCCGTACACAAAACTACAAAAACTCTCTTGAAGACGATCCAAGTGGTGGTTCGTGGCTTTGTGGGTACTTGCGTCGCCCCCAACCTCTACGTCGTAGGTTCGATTCCAGCTCTGAGCGACAAGAATAATTTTCACGTCCCCACCTCTTTCGAGTTACTGAGAATGCTCAAAGAGTATTTCCTGTCAAGAAAAAGCTTCGCAAACTTTGTCGTTCGAAGTCGGCATAAAACTGTAGGTCCTTTCCACTCGTGAGAGAACAATAGCTCGCATAACACGTGTGGTTGCTGAGAAGCTGGCCATCTACTGGCAATAGAATGCACAGGTCAAGTTGACACCCAGACTCCACGACGGGCCCTATGGACAGCCTCTACTGCAACTGCTTAAATGTGAAGCAATGTACGCAGCGGCCTCTTGTCCAGGGGTTTTAACCAGGACACGATCCTCCAAGTTCGGGACGCTCGTGTGGGGCTAACTTCCCCATCTTGTAAAATACACCTTAGTTCAGAGAAGGCAACAAGCCTCGGATACGGATGACGCTACTGCTGACTACTTTCGGTTCTGCACGTGGAATTGGAGGTCACTTAACAGTCATCCATGAGGTGTGATGGGATGGGCCGGGAAAAAGAGTATGAAAAACTGCGATATAAAGGCGATTGCTACATAGAGCGCAGACAGCCTTGCTTCGAGGGGCTGGAGCTTCAGGGGCTCGTTGGCTGAGGCCCAGGTTCACCCCGGACTGGTGCACAATAAGAAAAAGAAGAAGGAAAGCAGCCTTAGCTAGTAACTGAGTATGTATACAACTGAGGCACTGACACATAGTTCCGTAGCGACGAATCGACGAGTCGTTACTCCAATGTCATCTAAATAAAAATAATGTTACCACCCAATGCTGCAATTCATATTGCATTATCGGCATAGTGGATCCAGTTAAGGTTTCCCAGTAGAAAATAGTAGAAAAATCGTCAAACTACACGATCTTACCGGCCAATCTGGAGGACCATCGTTTCGAGGGCTCTGTGGCACATCACCCTACTGTGCTGGAAACAGATGTCCAAGGTGGTCAGCTCGTGCATTTTGCGCTTAAAAAATACGGCCCATTGATTGACTAGTTGATAGCGTAGAACGGTTTCACGCTATTTGGTCTCTACGCACGCATTGTTAAGGAAATTGTTAATTTTACCTACTTACTTACAAATCAGGTCTACTCCTGCTGGAGGGTCTTAGACTGAGCAATAGCTGCTCTCCATCGCTGATGGTCCTGGGCTCGCTGCTTCCAGTCATCAACATCAAGCTGTCTTGGGTCCACAACCTTTTCCCCCTTCTCGAATCATGAAGCTTGCATTCGAAGACTAAGCTGACTGGTGTTGGTGAGTGCAGCTCGTAGAGCTCGCTGCTGTGTTTTCGCAATCGGGCCGACGTGCAAGATTTCTTCCGAACGCATAAGGAATAAGGTCAGCAGTTTTGCAGTGATTTAATACTGACAAAATAAAAGGTGATTTTTTAGCTATTATCCTTTAGGCAACATTGGTTTAAGCAGCTGACTCACGTTTCGTGTTTTGTTTCACTGTCAAACATCTTCAGTTTGGTCTATTATTTAACCATGAATCGTCTTACAAACGAACAACGCTTGCAAATTATTGAATTTTATTGAATTATATCTTCTGAATAATTGTGTTCAGCGACAAAGCACATTTTTAGTTCAATGGTTACGTAAATAAGCAGAATCATCGATTTTGGAGTGACTATCAGCTAGAAGCATTGTAAGATACTCAGCCGTTTTGAAAACGAATATCCGCCAAAGTGCGGCCGAAGTGTTGCCCCAACTTGTGCGAAAAAGTCACGGTTTGGTGCGGTTTATGGGCTGGTGGCATCATTGGACCGTACTACTTCAAAGATGATGCGAATCGTAACGTAACTGTGAATGGTGAGCGTTACCGTGAGATGATATCCAACTTTTTTTTTTACCCAGCTTGACCTGCACGACATGTGGTTTCCAGAAGACGGTGCAACATGCCACACAGCACGCGCAACAGTGGACTTATGGTTCGGTGAACATTTTATTTCACGTAAGGGACCATGACCATGTCTATGCATATAAGCCCGCTTCAATTGACGCATTGGAAGACAACATTGAAGCATTTATTCGTGTGATACCGGCCGAAATATTGGAAAGAGTATGCCAAAATTGGACTAAGCGGACCATTTGAGGCGCAGTCAATGTCAACATTTCCCTTAAATAATCTTCAAACATTAAATTATATGGACCGTACTATCGATTCAAATAAAGAATTCATGCATTCTTCTAAATTTTATGTGTTTTTTTTTTTAATTTTCCTATAGCTTTTAAAAAATCACCCTACCCTCACCCTTTCTTTCACCCCTCACCCACCCAATAGTTTTGTGAAGAATGAAAAGTCGGTTTAATAAAGTGTATTGTGTTTCTCTCACAAAGCTGCCAAAAACATAATTTTATCAATATGATCTGTAATCAGGAATGGCCACTCGCCAATAAAAAGGTCCAAAAAATAAAAAACAATAAAAACACAACAATAAAAAAACAACTGAAGTGGTTTCGGAAGACATTCCGGCATAAAATGAAGCGACGGAGCCCTCTCAAGCTGGTATGGACGATCTGCAAAAAATGTTGCAAATTTGGCGCAAGCGAAATGTTGGCAAATCTGCAAGGGTTGCCCGCAACGAATAGATCACATACTTCGTTGCTTGGGACATAATTGGAGCACTTCTAGACTTCGATCGGTCAAAAAGTAATCTGTCCTCGAATCAGTTTATTGAAAAGGTCCAACAACTACAGAGATAATTCCAGCAGCAGAGAACATTGTACAGGAGCGAGCCAAATTGAAGATCTTGTAGGACAAGAAGCTTCTTTTCCCCACACCGGTACACTGAGAGCGATCTCGTTGTGATTGACCATGCCCCTCAAGTGACTGGGGAGTCGAACAAACTGGAGCTTGAGTATAAAGGTACCTATATTGTCACAGGCGTTTTGGAATTTGGATGGAATATGGTGGAATACCTCCCAGACAAGCCGCTCACCGGATGTCGATATTGCGATGCCATGACAAGCGACCACATGAAACCTTGGTGCAGCACCGGTCTAGATATCGACTTCGCGGCACACTGCAGCGTTTGAAGACGGAGAATTCATCGAAGAAGATATATGAAACCAATCGAAGAACAAACGGCACACCACAGACTGTGGTCCAAACTCAACAACGACCACTTAACAATTGTCAAGGAATTCAACTTCCTTCCTAGCGACACTGACCGTGTAATACCCCAGTCCATCTTCGAGAAGAAATTCTCGATCAGCATTCCTTTCAAATCGGACTGTATGTCTGACAGGCAAACGTTGGAAAAGCGTCTGCGTATTTTCACAGACGGATCGAAGACTAACGAAAGGGTGGGTGGTAAGATCTCAACATTGCTATCTCCTTGAAGCTCTTCTTCCATGCCGATCGCTGCAGCCCACCATCTTTTAAAGATCCACTCAATAAAAACCACTAGTAATAAATGCACAGAAGGCACCACTTTCAAGGGAACCAAGCACATCACTCAACCTAAAGCGGTCACTAAGTCTACTTAGACTCAGCAAATGCCTTAAGCGCTTTTACAGGAGTCTCAACCGGGCACTGTGCAATTGGCACTCATGCTCGCAGGATGGGTGCCCCATACAATGATTTCTATAGAAGCTGCATGGATAAAGAGGAGGAGGAAACACTCATGTTCCTGCACCGCTCTGGCTAGTTTCTAGGTTAGGCTAGGTTCCTACATCTAGGGACCTACTACTTTAACCTCAATAAGCTAAACAGCACCAGCATAGGCCAGATAATTCGCTTCACTACACTTCACACAGAATTGCTCTTGCCAACCGCTGTTTCTCTGGGCTTACGAGGCAATTGAGTAACCGCGCCATATCCCGAAGTAACAAGTTGGAAATGATAATGCCAGCCCGGCTGTTCGGAGCAAGACGAAAAATGTCTTAGTCTCTTCGTGGAAAAAGTTCTGCATGCGATCTTTGGTCCTGTTCGCGTTCATATGATCTGGAGATCTGCAGAAGATTTCAGCACGAAATGTAGGAGCTGTCCAGCGACATGAGTCTCGGCAATCGTCTACTAATCCAACGCCTATAATGGCTCGACCTACGTGGCCGAGGATGGGCGCAACTAACAAGGCCTAGTGTCAAGTCCAAGGGTCTTCGAATCTAGCCTTTAGGGCAAAAGAGGGCGCTCGTCGAACCGATGGCGATGGAGAAGGACTCCAACCAACTTGGCGTGCGGCACTGGAGAGAGTTTGCCAAATTTCTCGCTAGTTGGAGAGGCTTGTTTCTGGAAGCCCAGATCCACCCTGGTCTGTAGCGCCAGCCAAAGGAGAAGAACCATAGATGGAATGTCTCCTCACGGGGTCTATACCAAACCAAAAGGATTTTCACTATTTTTTGCATATTGGACATCTCGGACGGAGTGCACTGAACGTGATAAGTGCAACATTTTAATTGCTTTCCCACAACTGCCTGGCAATTTAACACAGAAAGTCGCGACAAAATACCCATTGAACCGATTGTCCACCTTCCCTTACATCAGTCGATGGGATCAACATCGCTACTATTGAGGTATCAAATTATCACAACCACGCTGGGAGGCAAACTGAATTTATTCCCGTGCAGCAAGCATTTGTGTGCGCGAGTGGTGCAGCACCTATACCCTGTCGTGTGACACGCTCTTCAGTGCATTCTGAATCACCCTGTTAACAGCAAAAACCATGAGTGAAAAGTATCGTATAATATGTCGTGTGTTATTTTTCGCTTTATGTGCAGCGATTAAACTGATTATGGCAATCTGACAGTACAGCTCGCACGCAGCCACATTGGCGCGCCGTTTGTATGCTTCACGACTTACTCCACCAACGCCGGCAACAGAATCAGCACCAGGACCAGCACCGCCCCATGCGAAGACTTTTAATGAAATAATGTTGTTTGATGAGTAAATATGTGATTCCATTACGATTGCGAATGTTCTGTGCACGCTTTGATACATTTCTTCATTTATCCTCATATCACGGCACGGTGATCTCTCTGCATACCGTCCCCACTCGTTCACTGCCATCTCCGTTGCGTAGAGAGTGTGCTGCACAACAGGACATTCACTCGTTCGCCGGTCTTCCTCCTGAGATGACCGGGTGTGTGCGTGTGTGTGTGTCTGGTATACATTTTCAATGAGCACATTAAATTTAATGCTCGAACATGAGAAGTACATTAAAAAATATTTTTCGAGGGTCTGAGTGAGCCGCTCGCATCCTTTACACCAGTACTTGGGAGTGCTCGGTCTCTGCATCGGTCCGTGGTACGTATTTTTGTGTTAAAGCCGGTGTTGGGAAATCATGATCCTGCGTGCCAAGTAAATTATCCTTCGCCGTCCGTCCCAAGTCGGGTGTATTTTCTTGTTTCCAGTTGCCAGTCGTGGTGTTTTTTGTTTTTATTTCGCTTTTGTTGGCTTTATCATTTTAAAGTATAAAATGAAATTTAAATAAATCATGTTGTGTATGAGATGGCTTCGCTGTTGCAAATATGCACAAGAGCGGCACATTCGGGAGGAGGGGCCCGCAATAATGTTCCATCAGGAGGAGCAACTGGGCGTATAAATAATTATATTTATTATTTCATAATTAAGTGCTTTCAATTTCGCGGCATGATCCACGGCCAAAAGGCTTACATATTTAATAAGGAATTTTTCTGAGCCAGACGTTAAGAGTGGTTTAAGGTCTTCGGGGATAAATGAAATTATTTATTTGGATGGTCACGGTGTGCGTTGTTGTGCTTGCGTAACATTGAATTTCTGCGATGCTGGGCTTGGCGAACGTCGGGACATAGGTTATGTTGCGTTACGTTTCGTTAAGTTTCGTTAAATTGATTGTGAAAACAAAATCTGTGGTTATTGGCGCAAGTTTCCGGAATGACCTATGGTCACTTTGAAACGCTTTGATGCCTATTTTTTTTGTTTTGAAAAAGATACAATTTCTGAATAAAATTTGATGTTCTATGTATGTGAGAGGTGATTTTAGGGAGTAGTGTCCAATTGGCAGGGCGTGGTAGACATTTTTCATTAAACGAAGAAAATTGTATGAAAATTACTTAAAAATCTTGACAAACATCATTGTCAGCACTTTTTTTCACGTGTGAGGCATAGATGAACTTGAGACGTGTAGCATAGTGCTCTTTCAAGTGGATTGTGTTTAGGTTAAGTTAGGTCGTTGTGGCTGACTGCAAAAGCCAGTCACGTTTAGGCCAGAGTAGTCCCATTGTGATACCACGCAAATTGGCTTCTCCTAACATCGGCACCAGTGCTTGTAGTGGAGCGATATAGCTGACCTATGTCGCCAATTGTGCTTAGCCGTACGTCCTTCGGTGGCATATGAGAAACATTCACTCCACCCGCTTGACTGCGATTTCGATTCCGAATTCAAAGACCAACCACATCTTCGTGTCAACGGGATTTTGCAAAACAAGTGACCACTTCCATGATAAGTTCTTACAATATTAGTTTCGTCGTAGTGTGCATTGCACATTCGAAGAAGAGGCACCCCTGCCCATATCTTACATGTGGTATAAAAGGCGGTTCGACATTGACCCAAGCACTCGCCTAATAGATCGACGCCGCCCATGTATTTATTATATTTGTGAATGACGCTGATCAACTTGAATTCTTGGGTCTTGCCGGACGATAAATATGGTCTTATTCTAGACATCGTGGAAGTCGCATTAACAATTTTGTTGTCGTTGCATGCGACTGTAGAAACATCGAACCGTAATGTGATTATAGAACTTTTGAGGAAGCTCTTTGGAATGCGGTGGCGGCGAATAGTTCCGTGTGAATATTTGCCTTAAGTACGAAGATAGTAATTAAAAATCGAAACGTATGGTGCGCCCAAGAAGTCGATAATTCAGTTCATCAAAATTTTAAATAAAAAGTGGACACGAACAAGAAATGAAGTTTTACACACAAATATTCGGGTTTTTGGAGTCGGATTCGACTGACTGAATATTCATTTGCGAAAACTGCAATTTCACAAAAAAACGCATATATTCAACTGGATTCGCGCAAACTCAACTGTATTCGAAGCTGTCAAATGCATCCGTATTCAAGCGACAACCGGTGCACATTGATTTCCGCAATAAAACTATTTGCAAGCAGTTCGTAATTTTTTGGTTGACTAAAGGTGGTGCCCGTGGCGTTGTGGGTATGTGCGTCGAGCCCAATCCCCCAATCCCAAACTCGACGTCCTAGGTTTGATTCCAGCTCTGAGCGACAAAAATAATTTTTACGACCCCACCCCTTTCGAGTCGCTGACAATGCTCAGAGTATTTCCTGTCTAGAAAAAGCTTTTCAAACTTGGCCGTTCGGCATAAAACTGTAGGTCCCTTCCACTTGTGAGAGAACAATACTACGCACAACATTAGTGGTTGCTGAGAAGCTAGGCCCTGGCCCTCTACGGGCTGTAGCGCCACCCATATATTATTATAACTTCTTGTTCAAATACTGCTTATAAGCTTTGCATACAAACAATTTGCCGCAAGGTAGAAAAGTGGAAATAAAAATCACTTCCTGCACTTCACACTGAAATCTATCTGCTATTAATGCTAATTTCGTTGGTTTCTTGGACTTGGCATAGTGCATGCTGTGATTCATGCCTCATCCTTCGCGTCAGCTAGATGTTCCAGTATCTTAGCTCATTTGGATGGCTTTGGCACTGAGCATCCTTTGCGCACCACTGGATGGCAGCAGAGTCTCAAAAATATTTTAACGAAACTCACTTCGAATAATTTTGGTGAAATAATAGTTCATCCTGTTACTAACTAATTCATAGACGTGTTTGATATTGTTATTCTATGACCGGAGACAAACCTGCAACCTGCTGCAATCCGCACTCCATCTAAAATCAAATTCACTGAATCCGCCAACAGACTGTGACAATCCAAGGAGGCGACTCTTGAACAATTGAACCCACTTTATGTACCTCAGCAGTCAGCACCACTTAGGTACTAAATTGTGTCCTATTAGCGTCAACTGGGGTAAGAACAAAAGAGTAGAATTCAATGCTGCCTGCTGTCACTAAAGCGAATCCCTAATAAACAGCCATTATAGACGAATGAAGCTTCCGTCGATGAAACCGAAATGCTTCCAATGCTTGGTATGTGTATCAACAGAAATCGCCAAAAATGCTCAGAAATGATTAGGTTTCCTTGATTGATATAAGGCTTATTCCATCCTCTCTGATGATGACCAAAAGCTTGTGAAACACATATATCTGGTGCTGTGCTTCAAAACCAGACTACTGTTTCACACTGTATGGCACACTGATCTTGTCCATAAACTCTTGCAATTAAATTTTCCAATGTGCCTCATAAAAGTAATCCAATCCTTCCTAACAGCAAAGAGTTTTAAGGTATTTGTGAACCAGACTCCATCTGATGTCCAATGGAATTCCTGCCGGTGTTCCTCAGGGCTCCGTATTGGGTCCCATTCTCTCAACATCTATACATCTGACTTTCCCAACCTTCATGGATGTCATTCTGCAATTTTTGCAGATGACACATGCATCTATTCACCTTATTCGGTAATCTCGAATATTGAGTCTAATTTGCAATCTGGATTAGAATGCCTGCTTAAATATCTTGCACATGGGAAAATTCAAATCAATCCTCTAAAAACACAAGCAATCTTTAGTTCTCGAAAAAAAATCTTGTTTTTACCTTCTTCTTCTTTTTGTGGCGCTACAGTCCGGGGTGAACCTGTTCCTCGGTCAACAATCCTCTCCAGCTGGCACAACCTTTAGCCAGCTGCCTCCAATTTAGCACTACAAGTTAGTTGAGGTCCTTCTCCACTTGAGTGCGCCATCTCGTGCGAGGACGTCCTCTATTGCGTTGTCCCACTGGTTCGGAGTCGAAGACCCCTCGGGCTGGAGCAGTGTTGTCCATGCGCTCAACATGGCCTAGCCATATTAGGCGTTGAATCCGTAGAGGCCTGACTAGACTCATGTCGCTATACAGCCCGTACAATTCGTGGTTGAATCTTCTTCAACTTAATAGTCTGCGAAAATCAGATTGAAGGGGCATCGTTTGTCAAGTATCTAGGAGTCCTTATGGACAAGAGACTTAATTTTGGCCAATATACAAATAATGTGGTTAGTAAAGTCAACAACACCACTAAAGTACCATATCCACTCATTTGTCTTAATTAAGCAAACCAATAGGCTTATAACTTATAAATCTACCTTTTAAGCTATTCTGTGCTACGCAGCTTTAGTTTGGGGGAATTGCGCCAGCTGTCACCTAAAAAAGTTGCAAGTTCTTTAAAATAAAGTCTTAAAAATTATCCTAAAACTACCATGGTATTTTTCAACTTCGGTAAAAGGGTCCTTTGGACCCGTTCGAACACCGTTGTACCTTGTCTTCTATTTAAAAAAACGATGTTCCAGGGTGGCAGCCAAATACAATCATCCTCCTTATGGAAGCGAAATATTCGTCTCGTCAGAAATGCCACCAGTTTGACCCCAAGCCTGCTTTTGGAAGTGACAATTAAAGACTCGTTTTGCAGCTGCACTGAACGAATGATCTATTTCCCAGAGACTACAATCTCTAGACATTTAACACATCTCCGCCACTCTCTCTATGCCTTCGGCCCGTGCTGACCTTGTCTTGACGTCGGACAATTTGGGGTATTTGTTATCCCTAAGCGTGCGCAAATAAGACAAAAAAAACTGTCATTCATGAGTACTCATTGCATCTGTGACATCCTTTTTCCTGCAAATAGGGACTAATGACGTAGTGGTTACAAAACTCACAATCCGCGATTTCTTGCAGATGTAGCTCCGCTGATCAATAATGAGTAAGGAAAAACCCGCCATGAATATTTATTCCCAGCGCACCTTGTCAAGCCCACTGGAAAAAGTGTTCCACAGCTCTAAACTCGGATTTCCCTAATGAGTTTTACCAAAACAGCAAGCACTCATCGCCCCCGACCATCAGAATCATGCTCAGACTGAAGTAACACTCCCAAAATTGTTCTTATATGATTTCGAACATTAATTTCCATTCACGTCGTGTGATATGCTAATATTCCGACAGGATATCCGCTCACCTCCACTCCACTCGACCGCACCATCAGTAGAATTTTATGCAAATTGGTCCCATTATCTGAGGCCATAGATGTGTGCAATCATAGCTCCATTACCATATAATTTTATTGTTATATCCCCAGGCCGCAGAGGCACATCAAACAATAGAACTTTAAGTGTTTCATTGGCTTAATAGATACATACAGAGATGCCCACATCCGATGGGAATTAACTTTTACAGCAATCACTTCCACCTATGTATATTCATCCGAGAATCTATCGAAATGATTGATCAAATTTCAGTTACCCACATAAAGCGTTTTATTTAAACACACCGCTCCTGTGGACCCAACCGAATTCTGCCAAATCACCATCGATTATGGTCTCGTCCCAGGACCCAGCAGCAGTCGGTCTCCTTTGTGTCTCAGTAAGCAGCCCTGTGTCTCCCGGGGCCCAACCCCGTGACCAATGATTTGTTTGCTGGCTTTGTCTAAGCAAATCCATAAATCATTTAAGCTCTAGAAAATCTGCGTTTTAAATTACTATTTGCTGGGTTATTTATGTTATCTCGGTATCTCCACCACCGGATTTCCGCGGGCAGGGGGGAGCGAAACAGTGTCAGCCCCGCTGCGGAACATATCGGAAATTTATGCCAGTAAGTGTTGTAAATTTGAACAAGCACAAGCTTGATGGCCGGGCAACTCTTGGATACGGATACCTTCCGATTGATTTCCTAAAGCGATTTAAATTTAATAAATGAACACGTAATATCTGTCTGTTTGTCTGCCTGCGCTGTCTGTGTATCATATTTACCGAAAAACTTAGCCGGGGCATCGGCATCGGCATCGGCATCAGCATCAGCATCAGCATCAGCATCATCCATCAAATTAACGTGACCGAGATAAATTTGGCGAAAAAGTGGCCGACTTACTTTCTGACAGCAACCACCCAGCAGCAGCAGCAGCGGCAGCAGCAGTTGAACGAATGGATGTTTCTATCTCTGGCGTTAATCTTTTGATCCCATAAAATATATTGGGGATAGCAATAAACGGTTTATACGCTCTCAGATTATACCACTTGCCTCCCAGATCCTCACCATATTGGATTTATTTTATCGAAACGTTCTATTTTTATTCCCCATCCGGGCTCTGGGCATTGGGCATTGGGCATTGGGCATTGGGCATTGGGTCTTGCGGCAAGTATGCTGTGTGTAGTGGTTCGATTACAATATTTGGGGGGCTAGTCTCTCGATTTGGTCGACTCTTCCGAATGATTATCCACGTCTGTTGATGGTATCATTAGGAGCGAAGCAAAGTCGTTAAGTACTCTTAATCGATTGTGTCATTGTGTTAAGCTATTAATTGTGATATAATTGTGTGTACATGCCAATAAATGCGAATGGCTGGTGTGTGCCAGTGAAGAGCAGAGCATGCGGAAGATTTAATTGAGTTCGGTTGCACAGCAGGTTGCAAAGTGGCAGTGAGAGAAGTGATTTCCAAGAGCGACTTGTTTTTAAACTGACTGTGGACTGAAAGTGCAAGACAACACTACACAGTATGAGCAAACCATTGGTTGCATTTTTACTGTATTCAACAGGTACTGGCCACAAGTTTAAGGCGAGCACGACCAATCGAACTAGCGGACCTTTTCGTGATCCAAGGGCGATTGTCATGGCATGTCCTCTCATGGTTTGGCCTGGACCGATAGTTGGTCGATCTCTTTTTCGCTCAAGAAGTTATAGTTGTAGTTCCTGTGTAGATTGAGGAAAGAGATAATTTTTCGTACAACATGAGCACATCATAAGAGTGTGGGTAGTCATGCAACGCTCTAACTGTACGGAAAACAAACGCGAGCTATATGGGGTGGTCGATTGTAACACAATTTAAGCAGCCATGGTGACGTGGATTGTCTTAAAGGAACACTTGAAGTCAACGTGGAATCTGTTCATAAACAATGAAAACTATTCATCGGTGCTAGTTTTATCAAGTTTTAAGATGAACCCACAGCTGAGGCAGAAAACTCATTTAACGGATACACAGATGGCGCCATACAACAAGAATGGGTTGGTGCTGGGGTATTTAATGCATCGCAAGTCGTTAAAACCTGATACGATCCACCAAACTGGATGAAAGAAGCAGTGTGTGTCATGGGAAGCTGGTGGTCATCTAGAAAGATGCGGAATGCCTGATAGGCGGCTCAATAGCACTCTGGTCATCCCTGTCCTGCTGTATGGCGCAGAGACATGGACGCTGTTGAAAACGGATGAAGGATATGTTGGTCGTTTTGAGAGAAAAGTTCTGCGTGCGATCTTTGCTCGAGTTTGCGTTGACGGCGTCAGCACAAATCGCACGGCCATAAAAATCTAGGTATGTAGACATCAACTGGCGCTCAAGGCACTTAGGAGTAATACAATACCGTCCAAAACGGCAATCAATTGTCTCAACGCATGGCATGACCCCCCCCTCAACACTTTACTTTAGAAGACCGTGCAAAAAAAAAACACGCCAAGACTAGAGGCACGATCTTCTAACAATCCGTTCAACTGCTTACTTACTCCGACGACATTAACGTGATTGAACCTACGCAGCTAGCTGTCATGTAGCATCAGCGGCTAAAATAGGTCTGCCATCACGGAAGAACGCACAACATCGTCATCTCGGACAGAGAGTCATAATGGGCAGCAGAATCCTTGAGGCAGTCAAGGACTTCGTCTACCTCGGCACAAGGATAATAGCATCAGTACCGAGATGAAGCCTAGAATTACTCTTGCCACCGATACTTCGTTGCGTTCAAGAGGCAATTGAGTGACTCTGTTACTCCTTTCGAAACACCAAGTAGACCTAATATGTATTACACTCTGATCATACCTGTCCTGCTCTATAGCACAGAGACATAGACGCTATTTAAAGCGGATGAAGGAGCTCTTGGTTGTTTAAGCTGTACGGGATATACAGCGGCCTGCACCTAGCAAAACGTCTTCGAAACCAACGCTTAAGATGCCTACGTCATTTAGAGAAGATGGATACCACAACCCCAGCCCGAAGAGTTGCCCAGTACCGAAGGGCCATTGGGACAGCGCAACAGAGGTCGCCCTCGAACGAGATGGCGCACACAAGTAAAAAATTACCTCAGACAACTTTGTGTGCGCAGGTGGCGAAGGATCGTGCTGGCTGGAGAGGCTTATTGATTAGACCCAGGTCCACCCCGTACTGTAACGCCAAATGAATGATAATAATATAATATGGGTGGCGCTACAGCCCGTAGGAGTCCAGAGCCTAGCTTCTAAGCAACCACTCATGTTGTGCATGCTTTCCCACGAGTGGAAGGGACCTACAGTTC
Organism: Eristalis arbustorum; assembly: GCA_916610145.1. Classification (NCBI taxonomy): domain Eukaryota; kingdom Metazoa; phylum Arthropoda; class Insecta; order Diptera; family Syrphidae; genus Eristalis; species Eristalis arbustorum. The sequence goes on from OU744316.1 coordinate 30,772,089, forward strand.
AATGCCGAATCCGAACGGCCAAGTTTGAGAAGCTTTTTCTAGACAGGAAATACTCTTTGAGGATTGTCAGTAACTCGAAAGAGAGAGGTGAAAATTGTTTTCGTCGCACAGAGCGGGGATCGAACCTACGACGTCGAGGTTTGGGTCGACGCACATACCCACATAGCCACGGGCCACCACCAAGCGAAAGAAAAAGACAAATACAGGTCTTAAGACCCGAAGTGATATTTTGCCAAATTGTCTGTATGACGTTTTGACCAAATTTTGGTACAATGCCATGACACCGCTAGGAGTGGCGTTACAATGTCGTCTGATAAATTATGTATGGCAGCTCCGTCAAAATGTTACTTCAATGAACCAACAGGCAATACGGGGAAGCGCACTAGTTCATGCCTTAAAAGCAACATTTTCTAGCCCGAATACAACACCGCTTAAGCCAAACAAAAAATCCCGCTACCAAGAACTAGCTGCAGCTTACTAACAGCAACTGCTTGGTGAGCCACAGTGCTCAAAGACTAGGCGGTCAAAGAAGCAGAGCTGGTTGAAACTCTGAAGCATATTTCACAGGTTTGTCCTCTTTAAACAGTAGCTCTTGGCTACCACAGACATGCCTTATACTTGCCTCGGCTGTAGTCTCAAGTGCAGCCATCGCCATGTAAGACTGGAACACCATAAAGGTCGACCATCTGGAAGAAAATGGGAACTATCAAGAACAGATTTGAAATTTAAGGAACTTGAACTAAGCCTTGGTCTTACTCAGGACAATCTCAAAGACCAGGACGTGAACGAGCTGCGTACTCATAGCGAGCATGGCCTCGTCTCTAGATAACCCTGGCATCAAGGCCAATGCCCAGGCAGGCGAGACTTTCAAGAAAGTGGCTGCCAGAACTTCTAGAGGTGAAGAGTGAAGAGAAAGACTCGCCCGTAAGGCAAATTTCATTGACGAATCACTCAATCCTCAATGCAAATTAGAAACGGACATCATGGGGTTGGTACACATTAAATGGCACCACTTAAATACCGGCCCCTTGTGCGCCCTTAAAAATTCTTCGCCTGCAGTCATTCCCAATTCACAGCCTCCGGATTCCAGTTGCAGTGCTTTCCCTCCGCAGTCCTCAGCTTTAAGTGAGGACTAATAATTTTGATATTTCGTTGAGGTGCCCTTAAATCATTTCCTCTCACATCAACCGACCATCTAAGAGCTTTATATCAATCATTAGCCGCATACACACAGCGCAGCGCCCCCCATTCCTCCAGCAAAAGGGACATGACATCCAAAAACTGGACACCGTCGACCATTAATTAACTCACATCAACAGAAGGAAATCCTACCTACAATCATCCGGAGCAAGGAAAAAAGATGTTAGCCGGGTAAATCTTCCAGACCATTAATTTTCGTCTGAAGCAATTGCGGTCCGGCTCGATGGTGTGATTTGAGGGCGTCAGACCTGACCCACCACCACGCACACACACATATTCCAAGATTTTTTGCTCTTTCACCATCACTGACAACTGCTGCTGCTGCTGTCGTCCTCCCCACCGCAGGTGGTTGCCAGTTTGTCTCTTTTTTTTTATTTAAGGCCGCCCGGGGGAAGGTTACACATTCAGCTTGAATAACACTCGCCAGCGCCATGGCTGCGATAAGAGTTCACCAAAAACCTAATGAACTGATGATTTCTTTTGTTGATGAGGTTCTTGTTAGTTTGCTTGTGCCAACAAACAGTGTTCCAGCGTGTACGTGTGGGAGTGCCCGAGCCGAGGATGACGGGTCGTTGTCCCGCCTCCCCGACAGATCGAAGATGAGCACAACAACTGCTAAAGGGCAGTGCGAGCACACGATGGCAATTTCGAAGAAACCACGCTACGCCGCACCGCTGTGAGATGCCAGAATACCAAACCGACGGGGACCGACCAGCACCAACACCAACACCAAAGCCGACACCACCGCCAGGAGAATGGGAAGGAGCAGCCGAAGGAGGCGGTGGCGATGATGAAAAACAAGTGAAAAATAATGAAAACTTGGCAGCGTTCTCCATGGATTTTCTGAGAAGACGGTCTTCTTTTTTGTTTTCCCCGGGAATGCGATAAAAACTTGAAACGGTGAGCCTCAGAGCTGAGCATGGGTGTGGAGATTGAGTTCTCGTTTTTCTTCCTTCAGTATCTGCTGGCGGTTTTTCGCCACACTCCCGATATCGAGAGGAAGATGATAGCGGCGAAGGTGCCAGAGTGTGGCTGCCGGCAATGCCAGTGGGTGGGCAGCGGGTGGAAGCATTCAGTATCGCACAAGTGGTGAGCGTTTTTCCCGCCACGTCCCACCCACCGCACTGCACTGCAATTCAACTGTAAAACGTTTGCGATTACAAATAAATTATCTCTAATGGTATTTTTTAGCCCCCCATCCAGACGCTGGTGTGGTCGATGGGAATCGACGAGCGCAGCGCTCTGAGGACTTCGTGACACTGAAAAACGGAAATAATGGCCGGCAAGTTTCGAACCGGAGCGAGGAAATTAAAGAAAATTTAATGTTTATGTTCTCCAGTGGCACTTGGCATTGCCGTTTTTATCTCGAGCAGATAATGCTGATGGTATTCTTGAGAATCATTTCCTCTTTTTTTTTTCGCTTTTATGCAGAAAAACTTTTGGTGTCTCGCGCCTTAAACGCGTATAAGCTGAAGACATTTGTGTGGGGGATGCAATTTTGCGATCGCTTTCTTTTCTTGGTGCATCTTGAATTGTTACACCGCCGTATGGGAGTAACGGAGGGGTAGTGTGAATATTTTACTAGCTCAGTGACTTTCAAAATTCTACTCTGTTAATGAGAGACTGGACTTGGAGCAGGATATGTATGTTCCTAGGTTGGTGTTCACATAAATACGACTAAGCCGACTAGCTTCAGTGTCAAGGACGTTGAGGGCGCACACGAATGAAAACAAAGCTACTGATTTCTTCCTGTGATGTCAATGTGATCGGCATATGGGAGCAATTGCACAGACTTGTGGCAGTGTGCGTCATATTATTTTTATATTTTTGCCATCTCGGCGAGATCCTTACATACTTTTGCGGAGCAAGGACCTTTCTCCAACCGCATTCTGCATAAGGGTGGCAGTATGTCAAAACTGAACAATGCGCTCTACAGCGCGTCTCGTCAGCTGTCGAAGGCACTCTTAAATTCGGTTGTGGGTTTTAGAGATGTGGCAGCTCGAAACTATCTCAACTCGAGTTGACTCGAGTAGCAGTTGAAGCGAATCGAGCTGCAACTCAAGTTGCCTTACCGAGTCAACCCGAGTTACATCCGAGTGTGGACAAATTTCTATTCACCATAGATAATAAAGAACCGAGTTAAAATGGGTTCGAATTGAAACGAGCCGAGCCCGGATGGTATTCCCCCAATACTTCTGAAGAGGTGTTCTTCATAGCTGGCAAGACCACTGCGTATGCTTTTACTCTTCAGGTCTATTTCCGAGTATATGGAAAACAACATTTGACCAGCCCTTCCATCAAAGGGCGAATCTTGGTCACCCACCTCGTTCCGCCCCATAGCACTTACGGACCTTCTTTCTAAGGTCATGGCAACGCTGATAAATCATCAGCTCATGAAATATCTTGAATCGCGAAAGCTTCTTAATGACCGACAGCATGGCCTCCGCAGCAACAGGTCCACTGGTGATTTGATAGCTTATCTCACCGAAAAGTGGAACAAATCTTTGCACAATACAGGTGAAAGCATTCGACAGAGTTTGGCATCAAGCTCTTTTGTCGAAAATGCGTGCTAATGGTGTTGATGAGTCACCTCCAAACCGAAACGTTCAATCCAAGTTGTTTTGGATGGGTTCAAGTCTGAAATTCACATAATAAATGCGCCAAGGCTCTATTCTGTCTTCGACACTCTTTCTCATTTTTATAAATTATCCCCTCTCTGCTACTTCTAGTCCAATCCGCTAGTCCTCCGCTGATGAGTGCATCCTTAACCTTTCATATTTGTTCCAAAATGCGCGACAATGCCCTTCGGACATTGACGAGCACATTGAATTCCAAATCTTGATAGCATAGTAAACTCGGCTAAGAACAACAGAGTTGAATTCAATGCTTCCAAATCCAATCCTTTATTTGTTTTATTTTATTTTTAGCAACTCGGTTTGACATCATTTTTACTGGGTTCAACTCGGATCGGACGTAACTGGGGTTGACTTGGTTTTCAAATCAATTTAACCCATCTCTAGTGGGTATCGTTTTGAAACTCCTTACTGCCGGATCTTTTCCAAAACCCACCATAATATGAACCATTGGTCAATGAAGGATGGGAGATATCTCCC
>OU744316.1:30776601-30819922 GCA_916610145.1 Eristalis arbustorum
ATTTGTTGACATCGGCCATTCTCAGCCGGGGTGGTCCTAGCACTTTCCGCGACGGCCGTTCAATAAAACAAAAAATACGTCCTTATTTTCATTCCTTTGCAGTTGTATGTTGGCAGGGATCCGATATATTCGTTGCTAAGGGTCCACACAGGCTCAAAGGTTGACAAAATTGTTTAAGACACTGATCCCATCCTTAAGAGTATCGTTGACTTTCCATTGGTCTTCCGCTTTTTGGCTTGGCCGTAGAATAAGTTCCTTTCTCTAACTGAGTGCCGTAAAAGCGTTTGCCACGGCACGTTGGGATTTGGTGCTCAATGGCGTGCTGATGTTCACGCAATCACAGTGAGTGTATAGACAACGTTTTGGAGGAATGCATATACATCTATTGTCCTCCGGACCGAATCGCTTCTCTTGTGAATTTAAAATGTTGAGCTGTATTTCCAGTCGAATGGATTTCGAATCAATCAAAATTCGAATCAATCGACAATGATAAACGACAACGCAGGTCTGATTCAGAACAACCACTAACACCCAACTTAAGGCCGATTCGTTACATGTGCACGGAATCTGTTCGTGTAATACGCTTTTCAGTTTATTCAGAGATTGAAAGCGCACGAACTTATTCCAATAGCTAGTTAAAAACGTTACCCTTCGAACTTAAGAAGTCCACATTTGGAGGGAAACTCAACCTTTAACGAATTTAATGCGCTTTCCGATTTCATCTCAAGAATTGCATCCCTGTTCCTAACACTGAAATTGCCATTGCGGGCTTCGTCACTCAGGTCAGCACCCACCGCTCGTACGTTACGTACGTCAAGATCTTCGGTACTTTAAAAATCTGACCCAGCTTGTTCAAGAGCCCACACAACTGCCTGTCATTGCATATCATTGTGCCAACACACTGGACCTGTTCCTCACCTTTCATCCTGATAAGCATTCCGTTGACACATTTTCACCCCATGGCTGTACGAGGAAGCCATCTGGAGTGGACTCAACAACTTCTTTAGAATTTGGACTGGTCACTATGCTTCCTCGGTAGTGACGTGGATTCTGCTGCTGACATGATCACAAACATTATTCTGCTGGTCATCATCAGATCATTAATTCCCAATGGAAAGATTCTGGTGCATGCTATGACACGAGCTGTAAAAAGGCTATCAGGTTGAGAGCGTTGAATTTCCGGATACACAAAGCCAACCTTAATGAGGACAACCGGAAGAAGTTTAAACGGGACGGAAATATCTCGAATGCAATAATTCGACGTGGAATTATCACATGAGGCAAAAAGTGATACAATGTCACAAAGGGAGCATTTGGTCATAAGTCAAATCTTCAATCCCCACGCTCACTTGCAATGACACAACACTGGCAGCCAATATTGCAGCGAGTTCAACTTTGCCATATTCTTATTGGTCTCTACCTGTTCCCGAGAGCGTTGGTTTTGCCATGGGAGAAATCCACTTCCCCACGCGCACAGTTGCAAGAGTACCCAAAGATCTCGACGTGCACAAATCCACTCGCCCGAATGGTATTCCAAAGGTGTGTTCTTCTTCGCCGGAAAAACCACTGCGTAAGCTTTTTCAACTATCCTGCTTCACAGGTCTCTTTCCGAGTAGAAGACCGTCCCTAAAAAGGGCGGATCCTAGTTACCCACCTCGCACCGACCCATAGCACTTAGGTCCCCTCTTCCTAAGGCCGTGGACACGCTGCTAAATCGTCAGCTTATGAAATATTTTTAATCGCTGAAGCTTTTCAATGACTGGCAATACTGCTTCCGCAGCAACAGGTCCACAGGTGATGTGATAGCTTATCTCACTGAAAAATGGCACCAATCTTTGCACTTGCAATACACGCGACAGCAAGATAGTTGCGCTTAGTATTTCTAAGTCATTTGACAGAGCAAGCTCTTTCGTCAAAAACACTGCCCTTCCGACGTAGAATTGGAACGGTCGCGTATGCTTGGATTTGTTTGATTTCCGATCATGACAGTATAACTTACTGGAGTAATAACAACAGATTGGAATCAACGCTATCTGCTGTCTCTAAGGCGAACCTCTGATAATCAGCCATTATCCATAAATAAACTGTAAAACTTTCCCTCCTTGGTATGTGCATCAACACAAAACCTTGTTAGAACGATCAGATATCGTCGAGATCGCCATAAATGCTGCGAAATATACTGGTTTCCTTAATCGAAGCAAACAAAATATCTGACCATCGCCATCGCCTTTAATTTATGCACCGTACGTCTCTTGTCTGCCTTAAGCTTGACTATCTTGACTTGACCACCCTGCAGCAGGCGCCTACATGAGAGGTTTTACAAAGCTAGTCTTTAAGCCTTTAGGCGACGACCAGATTCATTAGACCTCGAACAGGGACATACCAAATGGTCTAATGAGACAGCCTATTGCATACCTATTCCCCATGATGGTAATTTTCAACCTTCACCTGCAATACACGTTTCGCCAGGAATGCTCATCAGCTTACCATTAAGCTTGCATTCGGACAAAAAGGTAAACTTAGAGATTCGTTTCTAAGGTACTAGAATATTCTCGTGCGTGTGTCTTGACCCCGGACACTTAAGGGCACTCGCAGCATTCTGTTTGTTAATTTCTATAACAGATTTACATTAGCCCTCCCTCTAGAACGGAAAGTCAGGATGGTGCCGCTAAATGGATGGTGTCCACTAAACAGAAGATTCACGCTGCAAAGTTTTTGATTCGTTTCAGAAATTATGGGAAAGACCCACTTATTGTATAAGTTGCTAACAAATCGATACCCATATCGCTCAAATAATTGAAAGACGTCATGTCGATAGCCCCAAGCCTTCAACATTTATGTGCTTCAGGAGATACGGGTCTCCGGGAGCAGTGAATAATTCCCAACGCAGGATGTTTCAAATCAGAAACAGACTGCACACAGAAATGGATAGATGGAAACGTACTCGCAAAGATGACAATGCTATAAGTGCACGTAGGTGGGATACACACTCTAGGTACCATACACTCCGTGCGTCCACACAAGCATCTCTCCACATCAACTTGCCAAAAAAACAAGAAACTTTGCCCACTCAAAACTATATACGACTTTGCGATATAAGGCTTCCATTGAAAAGTTGCGCAAGGTCTTGAAGATGAATTGAAGGGTGCTTCGCTGAGCTCTGTTCGTTTTCACAATTGCCTCCGCCGTGACGCAGCACGTGTGTGCGCCGTACGGCATACAAACAGAACATGTCTGTGAACATCGAAAAGAAAAATGTTTTCCCGTAATAACGTGTAAGTGGATATCCAAGTTTTTCCGGAACAACATCGAGGCAAACTGTATTTCCCTTCTACACGTAGCTATCATCCTCCACCGGCGACAGTGCAGATCCCTGATATGTAGCAGAAAAGCAGGCGAAGATACGTTCCGCCTCGTGCTTGAGACGCACAGCAATTAGCCATTAGTATTTGCTATCTGATTTCGCATTAATGAAGTTGTTTGTTTACACAAAAATAATAGATGCACGAAATGAGATATTCGCGCGACGATAAGATAATTCATCCAACATTCGGATGTTAATTGTCTGAGTCTACATGCGTATCCCAGCGTCCGTATCCCCGTCTCACCCGATGTCCTTGAAGGGCCACAAATTCAGGGAATTCCCGATCTGTGCGCTAACGGAGGCCAAGTGAGAAAAACACGACAACCCAGAATCGAATAAAGTTTACAACTTATGAAGCGTGCACGACATCAATTGAAGTCAAGTAAATAGTCCGCTCGCACTTCCGTCAGTGTTGACAGGGACCCCTGCAAATAGAGCGAATCTATGTTAGGAATTTCTCGCAAACTTTTAATTGCAAATTGTGAATGCCTTGAGCGGTGATTTGCCAAGGGAATCACAATCGACGCCTAAAGGACGACGTTCCTGCAAAATTAAACAGCCCAGCGGAGAAGAAAGAATAGTAAATTACCAAGCCAAGTGCACGAGTTTTGGAAAAGGCAAATTTTTTGTGAGGAAACGGCTTCAAAAATTCAGTTTAGTGGTGCGATATGTGTACGTACGGGTATTCTTAAGAGGGATTTCACATCAGCATGAACTCTGTTGGTGGAGTCGTTTTTCCTGCTACTTGGCCAAAAGTACTTTTCGTGCCCTTGAAAGCCTGTCTTCCGGTTTAGTTTTCAATCACTTATTAAAATAGCACTGCAAATACATGCTTAACGTGCCTGAACAGGAGAGAGTGGTAACGAGTCTGGCAATCCCAACTCCTGTCGAAGAAGTAGTCCTCCACCTAGCCCTGAAGAAGTCGGCACAATCACTTGGAATCTGAAGAATAACAAAATCACTTGTGGTGATGATCTGGTAGAAGACTTGCACCAGATCATCTGCAGATTGGGAAGACGAAAGCATGCTCGACGACTAGAATATCAGCTCCATTAGGCCCCAAGCACAAAATCGGCCTACCTACTTTTTGCCAGAACTATAGACGTATATTTCTCTACACGTACCAGTGTTTCTAAAAGCCAGGCCAATCGACTACAGACCGTGCTTATTTCTTGTAATACGCGTGCGCTCATGAAGTAGTTAACCCTTATTTGTCAGCCGTCAAAACACAGCACGATATAGAAGGAGGCAGGGAGAGGGTCTTAAATATCTACGTTATGCAGTACGTGGGAAATATTGGTTTGGGAAGAGCATTCCACAATCGTATAGTGTGACTAAAAAACTAGCGTCTAAATTCAACTGTGCGTCCGAAGGCAGGATTAAGGGCGAACTGATGAGAATTCGGAGACGACGGGTTTTGCGGACGAATTCATGAAGAGGGGAAATGAAGTTGGTTTGCTCACTCGATCATCGTTCGTTTAGATAGCGATAAAACACGGACAAAGAATGCACTGCGTTGTTGTCGCGTAAAAGTCTTATCGCTCGCTTGAGGCCTTGGTGGCAGCTATACGGGTATGAGCACTTACTCAAGCTTAGAGCGTATATCAACCTTGTAAATTAAATCCAAATTAGAGGATGATCAGGGATTCTATGTTTAGGATCTAGGAAACCTAAGAATTTCGCTTCTCAAAATTGGCCGTTCGGAGTCGGCATGAAACTGTAGGTCTCTTCCACTCGCGAGAGAACAACAGCCCGCACAACACGAGTGTTGGCTGAGAAGCTAGGCCCTGGTCCTCTACGGGCTGTAGCGCCACCCATAATATATTATAATTATCAGAGGTTCACTTTAGTACCAGCAGAGAGCATTCGATTTTGTCAGCATTTCATTCCATTTTTTTGTTGCTGACTCAGTTTATTATACTGTCATGATAGGCAGTCGTAGCAGACACGAGATTTTTTATAAAAATGAGTAAGGGCATCGGAGATAGAACAGAGCCTTAGGGACACCAGCATTGATTTTGTGGCTATCACCAATCAAACCATCCAAAACCTTGAATTTAACGGTTTGAAAGGCAATTTCTAATCCATAGAAGCAGAGATTCATCAACACCATAAGCAGGCATTTTCGACAAAAGACCTTAATGCCAAACTCTGTCAAAAGTTGAGTTACAAATAGTAGGCTCAACTATCTTGCTTCCGCCTGTATGGTAGGGCAAGGATTGGAGCCACTTTTTGGTGAGATAAGCTATCACATCACCAATGGACCTGTTGCTGCGGAAGCCGTATTGCCGGTCATTAAAAAGCGTCAGCGATTCAAGACATAACCTGACGATTTATCAGCGTCTCCATGACCATAGAAAGAAAGGACCTAAGTGCTGTGGGACGGTACTAGGTGGGTAACTAGGATCCGCCCTTGTTAGGGACGGTCTTCTACTCGGAAATCGACCTGTGAAGCAGGATAGTTGAAAAAGCTTACGCAGTGGTTTTGCCGGCGAAGAAGAATACACCTTCAGAAGTGGATTTCTCCCATGGCAAAACCAACGCTCTCGGGAACAGGTAGAGACCAATAAGAATATGGCAAAGTTGAACTCGCTGCTGTATTCGCTGCCAACAGAGTGCCCTTGTCTATAGAGCCGACAGGTGGAGTGTCATTGCAACTGAGCGTAGGGTTTGAAGATTCTTCATCATGTGTTTGACATATGACCAAATGCTGCCCTTGGGACATTGTATCACTTTTTGCCTCATGTGATAATTCTACGTCGAATCATTGCATTAGAGATATTTCTGTCCCATTTAAGCTTCTACTCAGGTTGGCTTTGTGTATCCGGATATTCAACACTCTAAACATGATAGCCTCTTTACAGCTCGTGTCATAGCATGGTCTGAATATTCTTTCCATTGGGAATAAATGATCGACCAGCAGAATGATGTTTGTGATCGTGTCTCACTACAGAAGAAGCATAGTGACCAGTCAAAATTTCTAAAGAAGTTGTTGAGACCACTCCAGATGGCTTCCTCGTACATCCATACTATTCTTTTGGGAACTGTTTGTGGCGACAACGAGAAATTAGCTGACACGACACAGTGGTCCGACGAAGCTAGGGGTGAAAATGTGTCAACGGAATACTTATGAGTTTGAGAGCTGAGAAACAGGTCCAGTGTGTTGGCGGAATGATCTGCAATGTTAGGCAGTCGTGTGGGCTGATTAACAAGCTAGGTCAGATTGCTTACCTCAGCGAAGATCTTGGCGTACCTTCCTTCGGATGTTGGGTGCTATCCTAAATGGCGAAGCCAATTAGAATTGTTTGCGAAAAAATAGCCTGCGATGACAATTTCAGCGTGAAGATGCAGGGATACAGCTCTTGGGATGATAACGCATCAAATTCGTTAGAAGAGAAGTTTCTCTTCAAGTTTGGACTTTTGTAAATAAAACAGTGTTGAATAGATGCGAACGGACATGAACATGCCAACGGGGAGAGGCCGTATTGTGGTTGAAGTTAGTAAACTACCTCACTACGCACGTAAGTGGCGAGTTCGCGGTGTAAAAAGAAAAGCGGCACATTATATACAGAAAACCATATAAGGGATGATTTTTTAGCTATTATCTTTTTGGCAACAATGGTTTAAACAACTGACTCACGTTTCGTGTTTTGTTTCACTGTCAATCATCTTCAGTTTGGTCCATAATTTAACCATGCATCGTCTTACAAACGAACAACGTTTGCAAATTATTGAAATTTATTATCAATATGCGTGCTCTGTTAAGAAAGTTCATCGCGCGCTTCTTCCATTTTATGGTGAGCCATTTTTGGCTTAGTGGGTATGCAAATAAGCAGAATTGTCGATTTCGGAGTGAATATCAGCCAGAAGCATTACAAGAGCTACCAATATATCCAGAAAAAGTCACAGTTTGGTGCGGTTTATGGGCTGGTGGCATCATTTGACCGTACTTCTTCAAAGATGATTCGAATCGTATCGTAACTGCGAATGGTGAGCGCTACCGTGAGATGATTTCTTGCGCAAAATGCAAGAGCCTGGCTTGCATGACATGTGGTTTCAACAAGACGGTGCCACATGGCACACAGCACGCGCAACAATGGACTTATTGAGCGACGAGTTCGGTGAACATTTTATTTCACGTTCGGGACCGGTCAATTGGTCGCCTAGATCGTGCGATTTAACGCCTTTAGACTATTTATTGTGGGGCTATGTTAAAGCTCAAGTCTATACAGACAAGCCCGCTTCAATTGACGCGTGGAAGACAACATTGAAGCATTTATTCGTGAGATACCGGCCGAAATGTTTGAAAGAGTACGCCGAAATTGCACTAAGCGGATGGACCATTTGAGGCGCAGTCAAGGTCAACATTTGCATGAAATAATCTTCAAACATTTAATTATATGGACCGTACTATCGATTCAAATCTGAAATCTGAATCTGAATCTTATGTGTTTTTTTTTAACTTTCATATCGCTTTTAAAAAATCACCTTTCAGTTGGGTATTCTCAGTACCCGTTTTCGCGGCAAAACGGCTTGAGGACGTACACAGCAAAGAAATTCGTTCTGAGCCCGCGAGCACAACCCAAATTAGCCCTAAGAATTCCCATAGATGTCTGATACACCAACTCCGACTGTGTGTGGTAGAGCCTGTTTCAGAATTCTAAATTAGCCTCCCAACAACAATCTATTTGGTGTTATGCACATACATCGATTTAGGTTAGCTTAAGTGAGAGCTTGACACTGGCGCTGCCTCAGTTTGTCGAAACTATTGGGCTCAGAATGCTTGAGCCGAAGGACCAAAATTAACCGAAAAGTGGACGATAAGCAGAGCTGATTCTTGGTGCCTTCGATAAAAACGTGTACGTCGGGTATATGGTTCCGTCGCGAAAGGAAGTCAGGAATCCGTCGACTGTGCTGGATCGGTCACACTAAGGTCGTAGCTGACGAAAGACAGTACGGTCTTACAGACCAGAAGCAGCGTCCTTAGGACGGAAATGAAGGCCAGACCTGGCACCCCATTGGCCGCAGGTCTGATAAGTAAGTCTTGCTGCCCACCGTGAATAGCCATACACAACTGCCCACATCCGGTAACACTGAACCAGTGTTTGCCCGTGAAAGTGGCATCATCCCAACGCCGCCTAACGAAAGAGTCAAATTTCACAGCACTGAATTATCAGACGACTGTCGCTCCTTAGCCGACACTTTGCATCATTATGGAGCACATTCCGACTTAGAAATGCTGCCGTAGAACGAGGTTCCGCCCTATCCCCCTCGTAAGTGGTTAATGTCTCGTATTAGGCGAAATTAAGAACAGAACGTAAGTAGCATAATAAAAGATGTACCCGCAATGTTCGGCATCGGTTTTGGGCATCCCTCAGCGAAACATGCGCACCAACTCAACTGCGCCTCTTTGCGTAAGCACTCCTAATTCCCTCGGTTTTATTTTTCATTTTTATTTTTTGCAATTATGTACTCGAAGGATTTGTGCAGAGTAAATAATGTGAAGCTCATTTGGGCGTTTAGAATTTTAATTACTCTTGTCTCCCGCCTCTCCTGCAGCTGGGACGGAATGGAACGGCTGCATGGATGGATGGATGGTGTTCGTTCACCACCTTTGACGTTGTTTCATTTAAATGTGTTTCTCTTTTTTTGTTGTTTTCTTGAGTCTGTTTCATTTCTTCTGACATCCACGCACCCGCCCCGTCGCAGCAGAACGACATTGCTCCGGTACAATCTTAACTGTGCACACAGGAGGGGAAAGTTAAAAAAAGAAAAACAATCAAATGGTTTAGGCAAACTTCTGTGAAACTCTTGTAGACAAATAGCTTAGAGATTTAAAACTCAAGTCAAAAGGGATTGCGAGCGACGGCGAGCAAAGTTGAACTCTTCAAAGTTTGATTTTCCCTTTGAGTAATTATACCTACAATGTTAAGTGAAGTCGGCAGTCTGTCGCGAAATGGGGGAGAGACATTTAAGAGGAGAAAGTTATCGTTAGCTTAGGCGGCAATGGATCCTCTTGGATGATGGCCAAGTTTGAACTGTTGTTGTCTGATGCTCGCTGATAGAGATGTTTGCACACACCACATTAAATGGGGCTTTTAATGGGGAATTATTTACTTGTGAATTATTATGATCTTAGAATGTTTTCTGACTTCTTCGCAATATTCAGAGAGGCGTACCGAGGGTTGTGAGTGCGCACAGTGGCTGTGACCACGTGGAGAGTGTCCCAAGGCATCTGGGGGGCTCAAGGCCTTTCACGCATTGGAAATGCAAGAAAGAACTCGAAAAGGGCACTGATTCAAACACAATTTTATAAACAAAGGTGTTTGCCGAGCTATACTATGCTTGAAACTCACTTAGAGTTACGTTGCCTATCATCCTATTTAGAGTTTAGGCCATCACCGAGCCTAGGCCAAAATGGTAGCAATGGGACAAAGCGCTGTCCGCTATTTGGGTTGACTCACATCTCCACTACCTTCCGTGGTGTCTACGTTGGGATAGCGTATGTTGCTCCCACCAAGGGTTCATTATGGTGTCACTGAGCCGGTTTTGTTTTTTGTACGAACGTTCGGATTGATTTTATTTTCCCACGGTTTCCTGGTGGAGGCAATGAAAGGCAGGCAGTTGACTCTTCTTCTTCTAAAGGTTGGTTCAATTTTAAGGGCCTATGTTGAATGTGAACCACACCTAAACATCAAGTTTTTTCTGCATTTCATTTGGCATTTCTTAATTTCAAATTCAACTCAATTTGAACCATGAAAATATACACATTCGAGCACCGCGTTAAAGTTATTCAGGCTTATTATGAATATGGGCGTTCAAATCTATCAATCGGTCAATTTAATCATCCAAATGTGAGTACAATCGGAAAAATCGTGCAAAAATTTGTGCAAACCGGGTCGTAGGAGATGTGAAAACACCAGCGCATGCTCGTACTCGCAGAAAATATTGCTGCTGTTCGCGATAGTGTGGCTGAAGAGCCGTCCACCTCAACTCGTCGTCGTGCCCAACAATTGCACCTCTCACGGCCGTCGTTGATGAGCATTATGCGCAAAGACTTGCATTTACACGCTAACAAGGTGCAATTGACTCAAGAACTAAAGCCTCTTGATCATTTCAAACGTCGTCAATGGTCAGAATGGTGGCAACAAATGGCAACAGTGGATGACCAATTTTCGTAGAAAACCATCTTCAGTGATAAGGCACATTTTCACCTCAGTGGATTCGTCAATAAGCAGAATTGCCGCATTTAGGCGAAGGAGTGATCCACGAGTGATTATCGAAAAATCAATGCACCCACAAAAAGTGACTGTTTAGTGCGGTTTGTGGGCTGGCGGCATCATCGGGCCGGCAGTTACTGTGAAGGGTGTTCACTGTCGTGGAATGATAATGAACTTTTTATGGACCGGATTGCAAGATATGAATGTGGACGATATGTGGTTTCAACAGGACGGTGCCACTTGCCACAAAGCTAACGAAACAATTGGCGTGACACGTGGTGGCGATGTCAATTGGCCGCGATGTGATTTGATTTGTTGTATTTTTTTCTTCTTTATATGAATGAAAGGGTGTACGTCGATAAGTCAGCAACAATGCAAGAGCTAAACGATGAGATAATTCGGCACATTATCGGCATAGAACCTCAATTGTTCTACAACGTCATCGAAAATTTGACCATCGGATGGAGGTGTGCCGCCAAGCTCGCGGCGTCTATTTGGCCGATATTTTGTTCCATACATAATTGAACCACACCAATATGATCACAATTAAAGGTAACGACACTAATTTCCTAAGTAATTTGTGTCTTATACAAAATCAACATCGGCCCTTAAAATTAAACCACCTCTTTACATGCATCTGCTACAGTTGCTGTTGTCTGGTAATCCTGGTCTTGCGGCTTGTCTGCCTGTTTATATGGAGTCTACCTCGGGGCATACACAAATCACAGTGGAAACCCAATGCCCTTGGCAACATATCTTACTTCGGATTGGGGTCAAGACTCCTGACTCGAAGGACCAGGATACTCTACGGAATTGTTATTTAGCCAGTTCTTCTCTAGACCATAAGCAAAACTGCAGAGCTGACTCTTGGTGCATTCGGAAGACAAATTTTACGTCGGTTGGTTTGGTTCCATCAATGACGAAGCTGCATGGAGGAGATAGTCGTGAACCCTACAAGCTCTACTAGGATGTGGATATAGTCCAGAAGGCAAAAATCCATCGACTACACTGACTCGACCACAACGCCCGCATGGACACCAACACTCCAGCTAAGAGGGTCTTCGAGGGAATCTGAGCTTCCTGGTTCGAGAAGGAGAGGAAGGCCGCACCTCCGGTATAGATACCAAGTCATTGTAGAGGTAAGACAGTTTGATCTTCATGACTGGAAGTAGCCCAGGACCGTCAGCGATGGATGTCAGCAATAGATCAGGCTCGAACCCTTCTCATCTAAGTAAGAAAAAAAGCCTGTCAGAATGAATGTTGACAGGAAGGAGACACAGAAATGTGGTATTCCGTATGGACAAAAAATATAAATTGCAGCTAGAACACAGAACCTGCAATCAAAAAGTGAGACCAAAGCAGCGATCCACTCCGCCAACGCAACTGATTCAACTGATTTCAAAGTATTCAAGGCTTTACGTATCCAGAGAAAGGAGTTCTCTCTCGCGGAGCCCCTAAACATGTAGTGGCATCATAATAAAGACGCATTTTTCGTTTTATCGAAAAATCGTCGCGTTCCCCCTTTAAAGGGAACGACGAGGCCTAGAAAAAACATGGCATAGACATGCTTGAGCACAGAGTTCAATGCATTAATACCTTCGCACCCTTTTTGACGGACAGGTGCCACTTCTAAAATCGCAACTACTGGCAGTGGCCAAAGATGCACACCTCTTAGAAGTGCAGACTCCTCACATCAAACATCTGATAAGACTCGTAAGCCAAAGCAGTCAGCCTGAGCTCCATTCCTTAGTCCTCTTTGTGGACAACACTTTGCTTCGCAATTTCCCAAACGAATGCACAAATAGAGCACTAGATTCCTCCACTTTTCGCACCCGATTGCCAGATTCCACCCATTCCCAAGGTAAGCATGCATCCAGCGCTGTTGCCAACATCCCTTCTAATTATTAATGCAGCCTGCTACCCCATAATGGATTCAGTAATAATCACACTCATAAATGTAGCATTCCACGGGGCGGATACTATCTGCGAAGTAGGTACTGCGACGCCTGTGTAATGGCGTAATAATGGTAATACATGATCGTTAAAAGTGATAGTTGCCAAGGTGCTTCCCAGCTGCCGACGGGTCTCATTTAAATACCATCCAGTGGTTTTTTGAGGCTGACAATAATTCGAGGCTCCGATAAAATTGTGAATGGCAAAGATTAAATCGTGGATGCACTGTCGAAATGCAACACCACGTCATCCGCGAGAGGATATTAAAGCGGAATATTTGCAAATTATTAATCTTTTCACTTCTCCACTGAATCGATACTTAGACGGAACATCAATTTAGTTAATTGATCCTTAAAATGTGAGAGTGTCGAGGAAGAGTTGGAGCGCATGGAATTAGCCTTAGTGTGTTCCTACAGACCATTTGGCAGCGAATATTAAACAGGTCGATTTAAATCAGCGGCAATCAGTTGGAGCAAGAGGGTAGGCAGCTGGATGCTTATCAGAAGGTTTACTGCCTCATCGAGCAAAGAGAATAAAAAGGAGAACCCTCTCTTACCATTGAACCTGCCCAGTTATTGGAGTGGCTAAGAAAGGAACGCTCTCAAATTTTGCGTTCAACAGCTTGGAAGAGCTGTCGCATGTAGACATCGCCTAATGAACGTGTAATGTGAATCTCAAAATGAATGCATTTACATATTCGATGACAGGAATGGTATCGAGCAGTTCAGCGGCAGTATTTAAGCGGTACAACGCACCCAGAAGGCAGTCTAAGGTGGGTGCAGCCTTGACCGGGACCGTCTTTCGCAACCTTACCCTCACCTTGTGTGCACTGGTTTTACTGAGAATATGCCCAATTTCTTGTACTAACAGTAGCTTTGTTTTGCAACAATACCCACCTACTTCTTAGGAAAATGTTCTGAACCAGTTGCAGCGGAGTTCTCAAAAAAATATGAATATAAATGTACGAGTATCCCGTGGCATGGACAAGGAATTTAATTAACGTGTGCAACTGATGGCATGTCTGGCTTGGACTGTAGCAACCCATATCTTCCTTTTTCGAAGAAAAATATTATATAGCTGATGGCTAGGGCGTATGGAAAAGCATGTTCATTTTCTTTCATTGGCGCTACAGTCCGGTTTGACCTGGGCCTCAACCAACATGCCTCTCCAACTAGCGCGATCTCTGGCTAGCTGTCTCCAGTTTCGCACACCAAGTTGCTTGAGGTCCTTTTCCACTTGTATGCGCCATCTAGTGCGAGGACGTCCTCTGTTGCGTTGTCCCACTGGTTCGGAGTCGAAAACTCTCCGGGTTGGAGCAGTGTTATCCATGCGCTCCACATGGCCATGGGCCTTGACGAATGCCAAGACTCATGTCGCTGTACAAACCATTAACACAAATGGGACCAACGATTGAACGCAGAACTTTTTTCTCAAAGAGACCAACGACTTCTTCATCTGCTCTTGAGAGCAATGATGACATAGAGCAGGACAGCGATGATCAGGGTCCTATACAATGTCAGCTTGGTCCTTCGAGAGAGGGCTCCACTGCCCAATTGCCTCTTGTGCCCAAAGAAACAGCGGTTGACTAGAGTTATTCTGCGTTGAATCTCAGTACTAATGTTGTTCGCACTATTAACTTGGGAGCCAAGGCAGTTGTAGCTTCCTATGGTGACGTTCTGACCGATTCGTCGATGTTGTGTATCCTTTCTTGGCTACAGCATATACTTGATTTTTTTCCTTTACTCACCGTCAATTTTTGCCGCTTTCGTTTCGATACCAGCAAACATTTAGCTGACAGCTCGCTGTGTTCGACCAATGAAGTCAAAGTTTTTTTTGCGAATGAATTTAGCACAACCTACTGAAGTACGATGTTGAATTAGTCACAGCACGTAGCGTTGCCTAAAACCTTATTTGACATTAAAGGTCACGATGAGTTCGTTACCGACCTTGATGCAGCAGCGAGCTATCACAGGTGGCCTTTAACTTAATGTGAATCGATCGATCGATGATGGACTCTCCCACCTATCAGGCTGTTGACGAAGGTTTCAGGCGCCCACACAAAACGGCGGGGAAGATCTAAAAGGCCATGTTTAGGAGACTTATCCCTCGAGAGTTGGCGCAGTTGAAGGTGTCTTATCTGCAGCTTTTGGACTCTAGAGCTGCGTCAGTATCTTCGAAGCGGAAATCTTCGTCATTAAGAAGGCGGGCGTCTCGAAATACAGCAGCAATGCAAATAATGGCAATTAACGTTGATAAGTGATCAAGGCTGTAGTTACATCAAATCTATTCTAGCACAGCACGAGTGGTTGTAAGAGATGCTAGACATCAGTCAACATCTGACTGCGTTATGAAAAGTATTTTGCAACCTGGAGGTATGGGCGTGGATCCCTGAGAAGTGTCACGCCAATTCCAGTTCATAAGAAACATCGATTCTGAACTGTCAGCTGTAGATAGTTCTACTTTCCAAAAGATTTCAAGTGGAAGGCCTATCAATTCAGAGAAGCATCTAGACGGTAAATGCGCAGGAGTCGTAGCTGGGACCGATGCTCTTCAACATCATTGTGTCAGTTCGACTGCCTCCAAGAAAGTGAACTGTTGTCTATTCGCAGAAGTCCGTCCCCACTAATCGCTGGGTATTCTGGGTGTTCACAAATGTGGGCAAATGTTGACTCGTTGTAAACGGACGGAAGGGGTGATTTTCATCAGGCACTAGAAACTGGCACTTAAAATTGCCAACCTAGACGCCCATCGCCTCTCTCCTAAATGGATTGGAGCAGACGACAAAGCAGCTGTTCTACAGAAGGCTAGTATGTATCTAGCATCTCTAAGAACATTATGGAGAAGTTCGCAATTTTCGAAAATATACTGCGAATGTGTACCAGACTCGCCTTCGAGAGCTACAATCGAAAGCACCGCACCGACGAGAAGCTTTACGACAAAGCACGCACGATTACTTTGCAACAGAACATGGTGACACTGTTCAGAAAATAGCGATCAGGAATCGAGAAACACGATCATTGGACAATGCAACCTTAACACGCTAAGTCGTCTAAGTGAGTAGGACTTTCCAACGGCGTCCAACAGCGAACTTCATGTATTCTTCTAGAGCAGCGATATCGATCACCAGGGAGGCTAGACAAGACCAATATGGACACACGGGCTTGAACAATCTGATGTATGCAATGGAAAGTTAGTTAAATTAAACAGAATGAACAAGAATACCGCTGCAGTCACTGCAGCCGAAAACGAAGAGACATTGACAAGACTTCGTGTCGGCCACTTAACACAAAATTTAGTGCAAAACCTATACATTTTCCCAACGTGACCGTCAGTCGCGTGTGAATTAATGTCAAGACATCCACAATCAAGACAAGAGGAGGACGATATTGTACCGAAAATTGTCATGAGCGATGAGCCTAGCAAGACTCCAGAATTCCTTCTTTCGGGCGCGAACTTAGGCCAATAAACGTCAGCCGCTTGCTGCCTTTAGGGAAAACGTTGGACAGAAATACGAACAGCCATCACCAGAACTCTAACTGCCATGGAGAGTGCAATAAAAAGGACTCAAACAAACTCAAACTTTTCTATTTGTATATATGTACATGGGTGGCGCTACAGTCCGTAGGCGGCCAGGGCCTAGCCTTTCAGCAAACGTGCTATTGTTGTCTCACGAGTGGAAGGGATCTACAGTTTAATGCCGAATCCGAACGGCTTTGTTTGAGAGCTTTTTCTAGACAGGAAATATTCTTTGAGCCTTGTCAGTGACTCAAAAGAGGTCGGACTCGGAAGAGGTCGTGATAATTGCTTTCTTCGCACAGAGCAGGACTTGAACTTACGACATCGAGGTTGGGGTCAACGCACATAACCACAACGCCACGGTCCACCATCCATTTACCAGACAAAAATTGAAATGGTCCAAATAAGGACACCACGTTAGAACTGGTTGATTGATGCTGCTCCACCTTGTGCAAGCAACGTAAATCCCAGACCATGTCTTACTCTATTTTCCAGCAATCAGTTTCCAGTTCTTGACACCCGCAAATCATCAAAAAACAATTCACGAAATATGCCCTCTCTCTTAAGCATCCATTAATTAGTGCCTTAAATCATTGCTTTTTGGCACTGCAGGAAATTGGATGAGTGTTCCCTCCAAGTACCAACTTCGTGGTTGAACTTACTGCGTACAAATTGGTCCTAACCCTTGTCGTCTTGAAGTTTCAGAACTGCAGCAATGATTACACCAGTCACCCGGAAGCGGTCAATTCCAAACAGTTCTCAGCCCCCGTCAACCACAGTTGCTGTACGCTTTGTTGTCAATTTGCCTGTCGTCCCTGACGCTGGCCTGCCACGTTGTAGTATTGTTTCCATAACTTCATTAGTTCCCTGTAATTGACGAACGAGCTAACTTACAAGGCCCCGCAGTCATGGCCTTTGTTTGTTCTCGCCCGCAATTGCTACTGCTAGTCCCCCGGGCAATTAATGGGCACTGCAACAACTGCAGATTGTGAATAAATTCGAAGCCTTGGCCACCGCCACTCGGGACGTCTGTGGGCTGGTTTTCGCAAGCATCAAGGCACTGGCAAGAGCTAATTAAGCCCCCGGCTTATCCAGTAAACAGTGTTGATGCCTTTGTTATTGTATAATCTGATTGTCAAATGTGCGGCCGTGGGTTCATTGACACAAATAGTTGCGTCCACTGATTGCGAATGCTGCCAACCAGTGCAATTTGGGGACTAGAGCATAATTCAATTTCGGTGCTTTCTGGTATTCCCGCCATGTAGTTGCTGGCGAGGACTGCCTGTACCCAACTTACGTCCCCTGTGACATCTTTGACAGCGTGTCCACACAAGCGAAGAAGGCTCTAATCAAACAGACAAACTAATGATTGTCTGGTTTTTTGGGTTGTGCGTCCCTCATTGAATGAAAGTCTGTCCGAGAACCTGCATTGTCTCTGGTATAAGGAACGTGTTCGTTGTCTGATGTATCTCTATATTTGTGTCTCGAATTAAGAAGGAATTTTAAATATCTGGTATCTCTTTGGTTTTGGATCCATCAAGTGATTGATTCGTGTTGCCAACACCTAACCTGGATCCTGTCCTCATTGAAATTAAGAGAACAACACGGACATCGGGAGAACAAAGGAGTCTCGCAAGACTCTTAACCAAATGCTGGAGTCTATTTTTGATCGAGTCCCTCAGTAAGACGACGAGAACACCAACCTTTGAAGAAGGTTACATTTGCGGTCAAGTGTAATATCAATACGGTATCGGACGGACTGTGAGAGCACCAGGTACTATGTAGTCTCTTTGATACAGTAGAACGAAAGTATGCCCGAAGCGAGGACATTCAGCACCTATTCTTCGATCTCAGAGGACCATATGCCACGGTGCATGAAGACGAACTTAGCCTTGCCGTTCGCATTTTGAAGATTATTGACATAAGACAATAGACTGTGTAATTGCGGGGAGAAGTCGTTAACAGAAGAATGCCAATCAAACCTTGTGTATGGAGACTGCAAGCAGAGTAGCCAGGCTGCTCCGCACAGTGAGCTGAGAATGGAAGAAAATGTGTTTGGAAAAAGTCATATTTATCTTTTCGAGTTTTAAGTCTAAGTATCTTAGATAACCCTAAGCTTATGATTTCAAAGCATTTTTTGGATTATATATCCTTTGTACTTCTTCCTTTATTCTTTGATTGGCGCTGAAGGGATTGGACCTGGGCCTCAACCAATGATCTTTCGCCAGCTGCACACACCAAGTTGGTTGAGGTCCTTTTCTACTGTGTGCGCCATCTCGTGCAAGGACGTCCTCTGTTGCGCTGTCGCAGTGGCTCGGTACCAAAGACTCTTCGGGCCGGAACTGTGGTGTCCATCCGCTCTACATGACCTAGCCATCTTAAGCGTTGGATCCGAAGATGCTTAACTAGGTGCATGGCGCTGTACAACCCGTTTGATTTGTGGTTGAATCTTCTCCTCCAGATGCCATCAAAGCAAAGAGGACCAAAGATCGCATGACCATCTCTTAGCAACCAATAGCATCCGCTTTCAAAAGCGCCCATATCTCTGCACCTTAGAGCCGGACAGAGATGTTCAGAGTTCTATACAAAGTCAATTTGGTGTTTCGAGAGATGGGTCTGTTACTTAAGTGCCTCTTGAGCACAATGAAGCAGCGATTGCCAACAGTAATTCTGCGCTTGATCTCGGTACTGGTGTTAACGTCCCTATTGGCTCCAGAGCCGAGGTAGACGAAGTTCTTGACTACCTCAACGTTTCTGCTGCCCATTATGACGCTCTGTCCGAGACGTCGATGTTGTGCGTCCTTTCGCGATGACAGCATGTACTTTGTTTGTACTTTTGTTTTGCCCGGGCATACGGCTAGACTCATTGTATCTGCCAGCAATCGCTTCAATAACTGGTCGCTGTGTTCGTTCAATCACGTCAATGTCCTCCGCGTTAGCAATCAGTTGAACGGACTTTTGGAAGATCGTGCCTCGGGTGCTTACGTTTGAGTTTCGCACGATCTTCTCAAGTACGACATCATCATACTTTGTATTTATTTAATATAATAATATGGGTGGCGCTACAGACCGTAGAGGGCCAGGGCCTAGTTCTCAGCAACCACTCGTGTTGGGTGTGCTAATGTTCCTTCACGAGCGGAAGGGATCTACAGTTTTATGCCGACTCCGAATGGCTATGTTTGGGAAGCATTCTCCAGACAGGAAATACTCCTTAAGCATTGTCAGTGACTCGAAAGAGGTGGGGCAGTGAACGTTATTTTTTGTAGCACAGAGCAGGAATCGAACCTACGACATCGAGGTTGGGGTCGACGCACAAACCCACAACGCCACTGGCCACCAGTACATTATGTGTGCAAATATTGCTCAGTGGGAAGACCGGCATCTGATTCATACAACTTCGTGTTTAGTGCTTCTTTGTGGTAATTCGACTTAGAAACAAACAATTTATATTCATATATTAACATGTTTTCAGCAGCATCTTCTGTTTTTGTTTCATAATGGCAAGCGCCCTTTGTCATGCATTTTTATATTTAGTTTAGAGTTTGGGATGTGCCGCGGGCGAATGTGGATACATTACCTTCACCTTAATTCATGTCATGGTCTTGACATCAGGTAAATACTCTGTTGAAATTTTGTTGCTTAAGTTTTTCATCTTCTTCAACGGTCCTATGCCTAACTACGATAGTTGTGTTGTTCGCCTACATATATCCCTTATTGTACTTAGGAGACAACAATAGATCTGGTATACAAATAATAAAAACAAGGGCATACCCAACTTTGATTCCTGTAGGTCTACCTCTTCACCGTCACTGACATGGTTGGCAATAGCCCACGATTTTGGGGTCAATGTCACGCTGAATTCAAATCTTCTCAAACAATTCGGCATCGACTAAGGATTTCGTTAGACACTGAGTCTATAGCTATGTTCTACATGACAGCACTTCAATGCAGACACCGTCTATAACTATGGCAGCCTTAACACGTTCTGTAGTTAAAGGCAGCACGAATGCATACCAAACAAAATAATATGCAGAGTACTGCCGCCTAGCGCTGCATGCTTTATTTGCCTCCTGACGCTTGTCATTATTCTTAATGACTCCAAAATTACTTCAAGGATTAACTCAGATTCTGGAAATTTAGCCATTCATATCCACGAACATAAACTGCATTTTCAACGGCCATAAGAAGTAGAAATATGCGTCATTCAGACCAATTTCGGAAATTAAGGCATTCACTCTTCATGGAGAATTATTGCAACTTCACCAATTCGGCATCGAATTCACCTTCAATGCCAACACAAGCTTTTACTACCGTTTTTTCATGTGTCGTCTTCAGGATCTTTCTTGAGCAGGCCAACACTAGGCGCACCCTTTTCCACATGTCGGTTAATTTGTAAGGATGCGAATGGTATGGACTTGATTTGCCGATTGCATCTAGCCGTGTGGAAGCATTGCAGCGTCTCCCATGGAGCTAATGTGACCACGCAGTCGAGGACATTCGAGAGAACGATGATCTCAAGTAAACGAACAACAACTGTTTGTTATATGCGTGGAATGTTTCTGAGTTTGCTCAAACTTATAAGGCAGAATTGAACGAAACCCAACGATACTTGACGAAACTTAACGAAACTCAGAAAAATTAGCGAAACTCCTGCGGAATTCGATCGCTTGACTTGTCTGTCGTCAATTATGTTCGATTTGCAATTGCTGAGTGTGGGTACTTGCTTAAAAAAGTTGGCAAGTTAGTGTAGGGCACATAGTCCCAAAGAAACCGTTTAGAAGCCTGTACCGTCACACACTGATGAGACGTGGCGAAGAACTCAATTGCATTCTAATCCTTCACAACCTCAAACAACAACATGTCTTATCAGCAACGACCCACAAAAGGAACGTTTCCAAAGCAGACCCATCTAGTCACGAACTGACAGAGAGCTGAACCACACAGCAACACGTTCACCAAAGAAGAGAGATAAAATTGCGCCCAATCCTATCAGAAGACTGCAGCTCCAGTGTCAGCTGACCAACCAATCAAATATAAAATCAAGACCCACTTAAGCCTCGAACAACGAGCCGGATTAAATGACAAGTGAACTGTTCGAAATCCCAAGCTATGCTGACCACGAGATGACCAAGCCCACCAATCATTCCTTGAAAGCTTTAATTCTCTTAAAGCATCTGGACATTGAAGCAGTTATCTGCACCGACCCCGACCCCCACCTCTGTCCCGCAACAAATGGTGGCCAATAAAGCGCCACCATCACCAACTGACGCAATGAAATCCCACAAAAAAAAAAGGAGAAGAAGAAGAAAAAAATGAAAATAAGAAAACGTTAGTTTGGAAAACCTTCCGCACCATTAATTTTCGTCGGAAGCAATTCTATTGCGGTCTATTCACTGCTGGCGGTGGGGTCGGTGGTGTGGCCGCACATACACACGAACCCACGCCGAGAGCATATTTTCCCTATGCACACTCCCACATTAGCCCTGACCGGGCTGCTTATCGCTTTTAGGTTGTCTCTTTGCGAACATTTCCTCTTGGCCTGGCCTCTCCACACAGCGCCTGATAAGAGTTTTCCAAAAACCTAATGAACTGGTGATTTCTTTTGTCGATGGGATTTTTGTTAGTTAATTTGTTCGACGAAAAGTTGTTTTTTCTTTCGTTCTCGTTTTTTTTTTTCTTTATGCTGCCTTGTTCGTCCTTGAAGGACTTTCGCCGAGTTTAGTTTTGTGATATCGTCGGGAAATTATCCTGATGGAAGAGGTTATAAGTTATAAGTTGACTTTGTAATAAATGACTGACATCAACGTCTGTGTAGAGGTCATTGTCAGGGGCGCAGAATTGAAATGTCGTGTAGTGATTGCCATCAAGATGAATCACAGGCCTCTGAGGGCACATGCTTGCGGGGGGGGATGCTTGACAAAGTTATTATTGGAAGACTAGCAATAAGGAGTGAATTAATTCGCAAGGGCTTTGCAACGTTGTTATGCGGGTAGAAAGATTCGTGCACTGGGTGGTGGTCCCAGGCTTTGTGGGTATGTGCGTCGACCCAAAAGCACTTGACGTCTAGGTTCGATCCCTGGTCTGCACGACAAAAACTATTTTCACAGCCTCTTCTGAGTCGCTGAAAATGCTCAAAGAGAACTTCTGTCTAGAAAGGGCTTCTCAAACTTGGCCGTTCGGAGTTGGCATAAGACTGTAGAACCCTTCCACTCATGAGAGAACAAGATGATGCACAACGAGAGTGGTTGCTGAGAAGCGAGGCCCTGGCGCTCTACTTGATCTACATGTGAGTTAACTTACTTTTGACGCTCACAGTATATAGAATCAATACTAATATCCACCCTAGCGTCGATCGTGTCGCCATCAGATTTCTGATTTTTTTCTTGTTTAGGCAACAACAGAAGGAAACGAAAAAAAAGGAGCAACATGAGTCCCTGTTCTGGAAAGGAGCAGCTGAGGCGAATGTGTGCTTTCAAATTATACTTGTGGTTTTAAAAAAATAGCAGATACGTCCTAAGCAGCAACTTAGCCTTAGGCGCTGCTTGAATGTGAATTGGATGTACTTCAAAATACAAAACGTGTGTATTGCTGTCCGTGGTGGCCGGTGACATTTTCGACATGTGCTTTGACGCCAACGCACTTAAACCTCGACGTCGTAGGTTCGATCCGTGGTCTGACTGGCAAAAACTAATTTTCAGGGACAACAACACCAGTACCGAGATCAAGCGCAGAATTACTCTTGCCAATCGCTGTTTTTTTTGGGCTCAAGAGGCAACTGAGTAACAGAGCCATCTCTCGAAACACCCAATTGACCTTGTATAGAACTCTGATCATCCCAGTCCTGCTCTAAGGTGCAGAGACATGGACGCTTTTAAAAGCGGATGAAGAAGCTCTTGGTTGTTTTAAGAGAAAAGTTCTGCGTACGATCTTTGGTCCTGTTTGCGTTGATGGCGTTTGGAGTTGCACATCGGCATGCACCTAGTAAAGCGTCTTCGGATCCAACGCTTAAGATGGCTAGGTCATGTAGAGCGAATGGACACCACAGCTCCGGCCCGAAGAGTCTTCGACACCGAGCCATTGGGACAGCGCAACAGAGGACGTCCTCGCACAAGATGGCGCACACAAGTGGAAAAGGACCTCAACCAACTTGGTGTGAGCAACTGGAGGCAGCTGGCGAAAGATCGTGCTGGCTGGAGAGGCATGTTAGTTGAGGCCCAGGTCCACTCCGGACTGTAGCGCCAATCAAAGAAGAAGAAGAAGAACCTCTTCTCAGGCACTGACAATGCTCAAAGAGGACTTTTATTTTTAGCTTCTCAAACTTGCTCAGTCGTAGTTCAGAACAGTAAGATGCACAACACGAGTGGTTGCTGGGAAACTAGCACTGGCCCTCTAAAAGCTGAAGAACCACACATATTATTATTATAATTCGTACACACAACCAAAGCTTTTCAACTGCATTGCAGGACGCTTACAATGAACATTTTTTTTTGTATTCCCTCGGAGGGTAGATGGAAATCTTCGACAAGACTCTATGGTGAACTTTCCTCCAAAGAAGTGTAGAAACCTTGGATTCATTAAAACCACCTCCCTCTGTGTGGGGTGCTATATAGAGCAAATAGGGAGGAATAAGGACTCGGCAATTTTGAATTTGATGATTAGTGAAGGCACTCTTTCAGTAATCATCAAACTATCATTGTCAATGAGTACAGTAAAGTCAACATTTTGATCATGGTAGACTGTACTAGCGAGCAAGGTCTGCAAATTATAAAAAGTTTTTACCGAATTTCGGAGGCGGTGACCGCAACTTTAAGCGTCAATTCTTAGTAGACAGGCAATAAAAAAAATTGACTCCTCATATTCGTTGTGTTTTAAGGAAAGCAAATACCAGCCAGCACAGTCTTGAGACTCTTTTCTAGAGAGCCAATCGGGAATTGCCACTCGCCGATAATAAAGTCCACAAAAATAATTACGTTGGCAACATTAAAAAAAAACAAACGAGGTAGATGCGGAAGAGCTACAGGTATAATACGAAACGATGGAGAACTCTTAAGCAGGTATGGACGATCTGCAAGAAATGGTTGCAAGTTTGGAGAAAACGAAATGTCAGAATGATGAATAGACCACATACTTTGTTAGGTACCATGGAAATAAAGTTCCAAAGTCACATCCTCTTCCCCACTGGTCCAATATAAATCGGGATCTTGGGATATAATTGGAGCACTTCCACCCCTCGATCGGTCAAAACGTAAGCTGTCCTCGAAGCAGTTCATTGAAAAGGTCCAACAGCTACAGGATCTGTAAACGTGAAGTAACGAGATGATAATATCTGTTGACAACATTGTGATCCAAATGGAAGGTATTATATGACGAGAAACTTCTTTTCCCCGCACTGGTACACTGAAGGCGATCTCGTTCTGATTGACTATGCCCCCAAGACAATGAAGAGTCGAACAAAATTAAGCTGGAGTATAAGCATGAAACCTTGGTGCAGCCCCGGTCTAGAGATCAACTTCAACGGTGATATGGAGTATGCTGCGTATGAAGACGAAGCATTCATCGAAGATGATATGTTAGGAGAGACGGTGACCACATATCATGGAAACGCGTTGTTAGAGGGTTCCCCAATTAAGATCTATTAAAGGACGCTGGAAGGAATGTTATTTCTGTGTTCCTTCATTTTACTTGTCGTGTGTTGACGTTGTTTTTTCGAATTTTGACTAACAAATTATTTTCGCGTACATGGCCCATTTTTGGCTCAGCGGCTATGTCAACATGGGGACTGAGTCATATCTCCACTTGTTTTTCTCAGTTGCTGCCATCATGTGACATCACATAACTCTATTACTTTCTACAGCTCTATGACAACTATTTTGTCTGCGCAAGTAAAGCGACCGGAAAACAAACAGCAGCCAGCACAGCCTTGAGCCCCAAAACACTCCGACTGTGGCCCGAACTCAACATCGGCCACTCAACCAATCTCAAGGAATTCAACTTCTTCGTAGCGACACTGACCGTCTAATACACCAGGCTGCCTTCGGGAAAAAATTCTCGATCAGCATCCCCTTCAGATCTGACTGGATGTCTGACAGGCAAACGTTGGATGATCCTCTGCGTATTTTCACAGGCGGATCGAGGACTAATGAAGAGGAGGGTGCGGGTGTCTATTTCCACGATCTCAACAGTGCTATCTATTTGAAGCTCCCTGATCACTGTGCGGTTTTTCAGGCAGAAACCAAGGCGATTAAAGAGGCGCTGTAATAGTTCAAGAACAATGCGATATCAAAAAGGGAGATCACCATCAGTTCCTATAGTGAGACTGCTATAAAATCATGTTTTACACAAAAACATCCCTTAATTGTAGGCTGCCTCTTAACGAGATGGCTGAGCATTTAAACATTCACCTCATGTGCGAGCCGCGACACTGTGACATACCAGGAAACAAGCAAGGCCGATGAACTCGCCAAGCGTGGTACAACCTCATCCCCTTTCATAGCCGGGGTACCACCTGACATTCCGATCGTTGCAGCCTACCATCTTCTAAGGATTCACACAATTAAGACCACTAATGAGAAATAGCTACAAGGCACCACCTGCCTGAAAACAAAGAAATCTGGCCATCACTTAACCTAAAACGGTCACTCAGTCTACTCAGACGCAATAAGCACTCATTAAGTGCTCTCATAGGAGTCCCAACGGGGCACTGTGCAATTGGCACTCATGCTCGCAGGATGGTTGCCCCAAATAGTGATCTCTGCAGAAGTTGCATTGATGAAGAGGAGGAAGAAACCACTCATCACCCACTCCACCAAAACCCATTGGCCTACCTCTTTAACAACCTCAATAAGATAAACAGCGCCAGCATAGGCCCAACAAATCGCTTCACTACAAGCACCAACTGGTTCCGATGTTGGAAGAAGTCAATCCGCGTGGTACACAATGGGCCTACTCTGGACTAAGCATGACTTCCCTGAGCAGTCAGCCACTACAACCTAACCTAACCTAATTGTTGTGTGATAGCGCCGTGTTTCGACAATATCACAGCCGTTCAGGCGTCCGTTGCAAACGACGCAAATCAGTCAATTCCACGGCGTTCTCATTAATTGGGTATTGCTTAGACCACGTTATGACGCAGGTTCATAGTATCACTCATACAAGATCAAGCTGACTCAAGAATTGAAGCCGATGGAGCATTCAAAGTGACGTTGAGGTCCTTCCGCTCTTGGGTGCGCCTTTCTTCTGCTATTGAATGTGCAGTCAGCGTCGAACTTACAGAGAGTTTCTGGGAGATTCGGTCGGCAAAGGTCCTAGCAGTCCATTGCGATTGTAGCTTCGCGACGTTAAGCCGTGGTATTCTTTCTCGACTCCGTTGTTCTCTTGACATCCTGATTCTTACCTTGGCTACAAAAAGGAAATGGTCCGAGTCAACATTGGCTCCTCGGAACGTTCGGACATCAAGAATACTGGAGGAGTGTCTGCAGTCGATCGCAACCTCATCAACCGCCATGTCCCTTTATGCATGTTGAAGTGTGGGAACCGCGTGCTAGCAACAGAGAGCAGCCTTAGGCCGTTACTGGACGTGGTGTCGTGTAGGCTGTGTTTCCCTATGACTTTAGCAAAGATTTCTTCTTTACCCAGCTTCAAATACACTTTACTCCGCGATGGGCAGTACATAGACGAAACGTTAAATTGGTAGTGTGCACAATTGCATTGTGTTGGATTTTGTCCATAGCGCCATGGCCATGTGTTCGATGCTCTCTCGGATAAGCCATGACGACCCGCCTCTTGCCCTTTCCGATGGATGATTGGCGTGATAGTCACAGCAACCCTTTAAGCGAGATTGCTTCCTTAGGTGTGCCTCAGATATCACACATTTGTCAATATGTTGTTTTTTTTCGAATTCAAAATTCTAGTTCGTCAAGACATTACGTCGGTCCGTTCGCATAAAAATTCAAAATTTGTTCCGTCTTGTTTGTGTTCGGCTGGTTTTGCTCTTTGTGTTTCGAGGACTAAAGGTCTCTCCAAAAAAAAGGTCGTCTGTCTGGTTTTGCTCCTTAAGCTTCTTCTTTTTCTTTGCTTGGCGCTACAGTGCGGGGTGGACCCTGGGCCTTAACCAACATGCCTCTCTATTTAGCTCGGTCTTGTGTTAGCTGCTTTCAGCCACGGACGTACAACCTATTCAGGTCACCTTTTAGCTGCGTGCGCCACCGTAGACGTGGTCTTCCTTTACCGCTTTGTCCCTCGGAGTTGGAGTCGAAGACTTTCCGGGCCGGAGCATTGGTGTCCATTCGCGCGACATGACCTAGCCATCTGGGAGGAGAAATTCGAAAACGTTTGACCAGGTCGATGTTGCTGTACAGCCCGTACAGCTCGTCGTTCAGTCTCCTCCTCTAAACACCGAAGATAATTCGCAGGAGTTTTTTCTCCTTGCGGCCAAGATTATCCTCGTCCGCTTTAGTTAGTGTCCATGTTTCTGCACCATACAGCAGGACTGGACTGGAGAACGGGGTCTAATAGCTTACTGCTTCTCTCCCTCGGATCTGCTACGGCACACAGTGTTTGTGAACCCTTCATAAGTCCTTTCGTCTTTGGAGTCAAGGACGACAGAAAGCGCTTCCGCTTTGTACGTCAAGTTCGCGACGTCCCCCAAGACATGTGTAAGCAGATTCGTCTGATCCCTGTCAGCGACATCGATGTGAACTCATTTCCACAGTATCCTATTTGTGGATAGCCTTACAAACTCCTCGCATTCCACCGACTATCGATGAGTCGCACTCCTTGGCGAATACATCAAAGGTTGCGCCCACAAAAATAGACATAATTTCGCATGAAGAAAAGCAAAAAATAACTTTCGGCTTTCGGCACGTTAATGAGCCGTTCCCAACATTGGGGCGCATTATCAACCAGTATCTTCTGAAGAGACTCCACTTATCCTCACATCAAAGTGAAAATCATGCGGAAAGACGCCAAAGATGTCGATCAACCATGAACCGAATGCAAAGGAGGAAAAGTTAAAAATATACAAATCGTACTTTCGCTACGTTTACCTTGTGCCACGGTTCGTCGCACTCGGCGTGTACTTGCACTCGTGTACGTGGAGGCGTCCTCTATTGAGGGTCTAACATTGAATAATGATAAAAGGGAATTTTCATTACGCAAAAGCGTCGGCCTCCCCGCTCCTTCACGCAGTCACCCACGACGCACTTTGATGGGTCCTCCTCGGTCCTTTTCCGAACTCACTCATTCATTCGGTTCGGCTTATTTTTCCTCCTTTCTTCTTGTTCGTCACTCCTCTTGCTGAATATTTATTTTATTCGCAATTTTTTTCATATTTTCCTTGGCATCGGCTTTTGGTGGCGTAGCCATCGCCGAAATTGGCATCAGCCGAATGGTGGTCCCTATAATTTATTCACGTATCCCCTGCATTGAGCATATGCAAAGGCGCGGCCCACTGGAACGGTCTGAGGGGGCAGATGGAATTCTTCTAGATTGAAAATCCCCTCAACCGAGGCGGTGTTCGGTGGCGGTGCCTCTCCTTATCGGCGGCGACGGTTCTCCTTTCAAGGACGCAGATGGAATTTCCACGCGGAGAATTGAATCGCGCCTTAGATTGCCAGAGACGGCGCTGCCGGCCGAAAGGCTTGACAGTCCCCGGTGCGTAGCTATTGTGAACGGGCCGAATCCCTTTGATATCCTTATTTTGCATAAAACCCTTTGATTGTGGTGAGATTAAAATGTTACTCGGTTAAACTGGAGACGCTGTATTGGATACGGTTGGCTTGCCTTTGTTTTATCGCATCGCTTTGGAATTTATTTCGGCGTGTTGGCTGTCTTCGTTCGTAACGCGTTTCGGCTTTCTTTGCATGACTTCAACTGTGGAATGCTCGAATTGAAATGTACGGCTGCACAGCTCGGCGCGCCGTTGACATCTTTCGGGTAACTTGACATGGGGTTAAGCGATTGAAACGAAAGTGAACATGTTAATATGAGATTAGCCTCCGCTTTCAAAGGGATTCACTGGCAATTTCTTTTGCTCGGCTTGGGGCTTTCGAGTGTCATGTCAGGGGAATGCCGTCGATCAGCGATGTACGGTGTCTCATCTCGAATTCCTTGCGCGGGTCGGTTTCTTTTGTGATTTGAAGGGGAAAGCATCAAAGGAGATGTCAGTTATTCACGCTCTGCCATGTTGCCTTCCCTCCCCCATCTTGGGTCCCATGCAGAAATTAATCACATGTCAAGGTCAACAGAGGAGCCGATGTAAATTCGACGAAAGCAACCCAGCTAACGCTGCGCACGTAAACAATGCCTAGCAAGTGTTCCCCTTAGACGTACTCAGGTGAGTCAATTTCGCTCCACCAGACAAGCACCCAGCAGCCAATCCACGTCAGCCACCCTCAGTCAACCAGTCCTTGTCCATTAGTCAAACATTATTTTCAATGAAACGTGATTTGGATTTTTGATCAGGATGTGCCAGGATAGTTTTGGATCACCTAAATAGGTTCTGCAAGTTAGCAGATAGAGAGCACTCCATCCGCATACGAAACGTACAAATCATTATGCTTTCAGTGAATCAAACTTTGCGTCCCCCCGTCCATTCCCCCGGGGGGTGCGGTCGCACACGGATGTCTGTTCGCCTGGCTGTGTATATTTCGAGGTCTTTGGTGTGGCGTGTACATCAGCTATTTGTCGTATTAGGAACGAAAGATTCAGCGGTGTAATGCGATGCATACGAAAGATGTGTGTGAATAAGTTAGGAGGACATTTGCGTCAGTACAGTAGTGAAATGGAACTCGAGAAGACGTTACCTCTAACCGACATGCTTTTAGGCAAATCTAATAACTATTGAGGTTGAAAGTCCTGGTTCGGTGACTTGCGAATTACTTTCGAAAGCAATGCGATATGGTTCGCTAGAAATGGCGTCGTTTGATGAACAGCCGGCGGTGGAGCGGTGGCTGGGTGGAGGGGGGTTTCTGTAGATGGAATGCACTCTTCGTTGGGCACTGGAAATGATTTCCAGAGAAATCTGTTTGAGTTCGTCTGAATTGGCGAAATGAACGAAGAAGAATCGAGAAATACTGTGTCTACACTATTGATTTCTGCGAAAAGAGAGCGGAGGAATGTGGATGAGACTTTGGTGGCCATGGGCAACGTGACAATGATTTTCGATGCTGTGTTTTAAGGGCCCTTCCGAAAGCCGCGTGCAGCAGATAAGCTTGCGGAGGTCCTCGAATCCTTCAAATCAGACATCACTGCCGGGAGAGCGAAAATGATATGAAAAATTGCCACCTGTACTAAGGCGATTTCTAAAGCTAGGGAAGGAAACGCTTGCTTGGGTGCGAGTTCCATGTTCAAGGCAGACTTATTATCACGTCAAGCCCAATCTGCGCCAATGCACATTAAAGTGGCTAGGATAATGACTTCTTTGAGCTTCAAGAAGGGAGTGTGTCCCAGTTTCGACATTAAGGACATCTCAACGTGGAACTCGCCAATCTGTCATAAAGTCATCGAAGAGCACAGCCTACATGATAAGAGTTTGAGAACGGACTGTTGTATTTTGTGACGAAGAAAATATCCCGGTTACAGTCCCCATTAACGCGCGGTCCCAACGCTCCTTAGTGGAAGCATTCACGGCAATTGAGGAACAGACGAAACGAGCTGGTCTAAGAACAACAAAGACAAAACCAAATATATGCTATGGAGCAGGACACGCATACCATCTAGGCCAAAATGAATCCCTACCATTTCGAGGTAGTAAAGGAGTTTGTCTACCTTGAGGCAAACGTTAACTCCTTAAATGACATCGGAGTGGAGATCCGACGTAGAATCGCCCTTGGCAACCGATGCTACTTCGGTTTGTCAAAAGAACTGGGATCGAAACTCGTGACTCGGAGGACCAAAGTCATGCTCTGCAAAACCCTTATCTTGTCCGTACTGTTTTATAGAGCCGTCCTGATATTCAAAGCTGATTCTTGGTGCCTTCGAAAGAAAAATTTGACTTCGGATATATGGTCCCGTCCGCGAGGAAGGGGAATGGACGAGAAGACACAACCGCGAACTATACTAGCTGTACAAGGATGCTGTACTACATCCAAGGGAGTCCAGGAAGACAGAAATCCGTCGATTACACTGTCTCGGCCACATCGAGCGAATGGACAACAACACTCCAGCAAGGAGGGTTTTCTCTTGGTTCGTGAAGGGGAGGATGACCGAGCCCCCGGTACAGAGACCAAGTCGTCGCGTCCGTAAGACACCTTGGCCTTGATGACTGAAAGCAGCGCGTCCAGGACCGTCACCTATGGAAGGCAGCAAGAGCTCAGGCTCGGACCCTTAATGGATTGTTTGCCTGATAAAAAGAAGCACCATTGAGTCCCACCTTAAGATTCACGAAGGCAGCCATCAGTTCTCTTATCAATCAACCGTCAAGCAGACGCTGCTCCTGTATTGGAACACATCGAGGAGCCATCGTGCGTTGTCAAGGATCATTTGCTTGTTTTAGCCAAACTGAAAACTCAAAAAAAAACTGCACTGTACTTTTTATTTTCAAAACTCTTTTCGTCACTGGTCCATATTTCAACACCAGCGGATGTTAGAAACAGACACTGTGCCAGTTAAAATTTAATTTGAAATAAGAGATAGCACAGCTTTGGTTAACAAATGATTTTGTGCCTTCTTAAACCTTACAAGAAACCTGAATTATGCTTTTTAATCTTTGTGTGGCGCTACAGTCCGGGGTGGACCTGGGCCTCAACAAACATGCCTCTCCAACTAGCGCGATCCCTGGCTAGCTGTCTCCAGTTTCGCACACCAAGTTGGTTGAGGTCCTTCTCGACTTGGGTGCGCCACCTTAAACGCGGGCGTCCTCTGTTGCGTTGCCCGACAGGTTCGGATTCGAAGATTCCTCGGGCCGGAGCTGTGGTGTCCATTCTCTTTGACTGACCTAGCCACCATAGGCGTTGGATCCGTAGACGCCTAGCTTGGCTCATGTCGCTGTACAGCCCGTACAGTTCGTGATTGAAGCTTCTCCTCCAGAACCCGTCAACACAAACACGACCAAAGATCGTGCGTAGAACTTTTCTCTCAAAGAGACCAAGGACTTCTTCATCTGCTTTCGAGATTGTCCATGCCTTCGCGCCGTATAGCAGGACTGGGATGATCAGAGTCTTATATAGAGTCAACTTGGTTCTTCGAGAGAGGGCTCTATTACTCAATTGCCTCTTGAGTCCGAAGAAGCAGCGGTTGGCAAGAGTTATCCTGCGATTCTCGGTACTGATGTTATTTGTACAATTTACTCCGGAGCCGAGGTAAGTGAAGTCCTTGACTACCTCGAAGTTATAGCTGCCCATTGTGACGCTTTGTCCAAGACGTCGATGTTGTATATCCTTTTTTGGATATAGTTTTTCATCCTCTTCCTGCCCGGCCCATTCCATCGCACTTCCTTCCTGGATGGCTGTGATATCTGCTTTATAGCAGTCAAGGGCCTCCGCGAGTTCTTCGGCTGCACGTGGCCTGTTAAGAGACCTCACATTCCACGTGCAGAACCGAAAAGCATGGTCATTTGTTCGTTTGCTGGGGTCGTCAACAGTAGATCGGTCAGTATCCGAAGCAAGTAGTCGTCTCTGAACAAAATTTTTTTACGTGGTGAGGGCGTTAACCCCACGCACAACCCCCAGCTGGGAGGCCAGGCCCATTTATTTTACCCTTGGGCGAAGGGTCCGGATGACTCCGGTATCGGTAACCTCGCTGAGGTTGTGAGTGCCGCCGTTGACCCTACACGATAGGGTTCCTCCGCCGCCAACTCTACTCCAAAATCCCGATATGACCTTGAAGGCAACCTTTTAGATCTGAGCTCCGAATATGTCAGAGTAGCTCTAAAAGGGGGTCTACCACGTAGCTCTGGATGTCGCCGTTGGCTAATCTGATGATAAGCTCCTCCGCCGCCATCCGTAAAGAAGATGAGCCCTGATACAGACTCATCCACTCTCCCCCTCTCTCGTTTGCAGCCGCCAATGACGTCCCACGGGGGTTGGGTACCCCATCTTCAGTCGAAGGTGTTCGGCTCCCGGATTTCACCACGGGGAGTTGAGAGTAGGAGTTCTGTTCCTGAATTATGCACTCACTGCAATATCAGTTTCGTACTTCCGTTTGCTGGTGGCGGTATTGCTAAGCTTCAAACGATAGTCGT
Organism: Eristalis arbustorum; assembly: GCA_916610145.1. NCBI lineage: Eukaryota > Metazoa > Arthropoda > Insecta > Diptera > Syrphidae > Eristalis > Eristalis arbustorum. Next base: position 30,809,834 of record OU744316.1, read on the forward strand.
TACATAATAATTAACATTTTTTCGATGACCGTCAGTATTTTTACTTTCGGTTCATGCTTACATCTGCACACGCTGGGCGCAGACGGAAGAGGCGCTGGTCGTGACTGTGGTGATAAAGAGAAAAAAGAGGATGCTCTCTACATTTGCCACCGACTCAGTCTCTGCTACCTAAGAGCACTTGGAGATGTCTATCACGAAGTAAGGGAAAGAGGTTACATCCTTCCGAAATGGGCATCACACTGCCTGAACACACCTAACCCAAGAGTTCTCCTCTGTCTCTTCTTTTCCTGCCACGAGACGAATGCCAACAATTGAAAACTAGCCCCATTTGAAGTCAGCAAGCACCCATCGATGCGCTTTTAAACAAGGGCGCACCCACCAGCACTCAAACACCCCTTTTGCAGTTGGAACGAATCTCATTACGGGCCACAAAGCCAGGGCGCTCAATACCCAATGCAATTAAATTACCCATTTGATGGAACAATTTTTAATCCACTTCTGGCGTCTAATTGAATTTCTGCCGCTGACCGATACTTCATTACAACTGCCATGCCGGATTATTCTCCTCCGCGTCGACTTCGATTTGTGTACTCAACGAGGTACACGGCCATAAATGGAGAACGACTGCCAATGAGAGGGGCTTTTCGGTCTGCTTATGACATTTTTGTGTAAACTTTTTTAATGCAAACATAGCCGGAACAATCAAAATTCACAATTCACCGCAATTATCGACATCGGCTATTAGGGTCGGTTGGCTGGGTTGTGGCATAAGTTGTGTCCCGAGCGGCAGACCGCAAAGAGGGGGCAAAAATTAAAAATTGAAAACCCGCCCCTTTACACCACTCCAGCCACCCTTAATCGCGGGCATTAGTCAGCCGGATAGGAGGCGTTGACAACAACGCTGACGGTGGAGGTGATTCGGTATTACAGTGTCAGCTCCATGGCAGTTGCGGAAACAAAGGAACTTATTGACATGGGTCCCGTCTCCGGCGAGCATGGCAATTCTCTGACTTTTCATTTGCAGCGTTTTGAGGTAAATTATTTTCTAATTAATAAATTATGGATTAAGTCGTTGATGGGTGGATGGGGGGTGGCTGGATTCTTAAGAAGGACATAAGTACGAAGGGAAGGATTCAATCGAAGCTAGGCTAGGCTTGGCCATGACTAGCTAGGTTACGCTTCTAGTTGCAACGGCATCAGCAGAAGAGGATGTGACGAAATTTTCGCGTACTTGGCAGAAAACTAAACGCCGTAGTGTTTGGAATTTTTTTGTTTGTTTATTCCTATCGGCCTCTGATTTCAGCACTTTATTTCTGAATACTTTCTCGACTCTCTCTCTGAACTCTTGAAATCCAACTACTTACGTACTATCTTTTAGTTTCAGTCTCTATTCACACATTCTGAAGAAATTTTGGGTGCACAGGGTCACTCACATGTTACCAATGTGTTCCAATATTTACTATGCCTAATATGTCATCGGCATAGTCTTCAGCTTCATAATTTAATGTATGTCATGTCAGGCTATTGTCCGGGTATCGCTTGTTGGTATTTTTTTGCGTGCGGCGGAGTTCCCTTATGACTGCGTCACACATGTCTTCATGAGTGTACTCATTCCTAATGGCGCATAATGCATATAAAACATAATATGTGCTGACATTGACTTTGCTGGAATATGAGCGTATGATCAGTAGGTGATTACCACTTGGGCACTGGCGAGGTGTGGTAGTCTGTGAGCGAGAAAATGACCTGAATGAATTGAATTTAAATGAGAGGTCTGATCTAATTATGAAGACCCTTATGTGCGGGCACTACCAGGAGACGGATACTGAACTAAGAGAAAATGAGGGCAGCTTAGTGGGTGACGTGACAAACGTCTAGAGTCAAGGGCTGAAGAAGGAGAGGATTGCTTGGCGATTTGACTGATTATAACATCACCAAGAAGCTCATCGCTGGTCGGAGCTCTAAACAACATCCGGTGAAGAGTTTAAATCGAAACCTACTGATTTCGGATGAAAGTATCGAGATGATTGCATAATAATAATAAGTGTGGAGCTACAGCCCATAGAGGGCCAGGGCCTAGCTTTTCAGCAACCACTTGTGTTGTGCTTACGGTCTTATCCTGACTCTGAAGGCCTAAGTTTGAGAAGCTTTTTCTATGCACACTTTGGGCATTGTCACTGACTCGAAAGAGGTGGGTCGTGAAAATTATTTGGTCGGACAGAGCAGGAATCTAACCTACGACATCGAGGTTGGAGTCGACGCATATACCCACAATCCATTGGAGTGCAAGAGTTAATAAAGGCTCAGCTGTTTAGTTTAAAAAAAAAAATCTTTATTCGGAGACGGTTAACTTAAAACTCAAATACAATATGTTCTTAATCTAAAATTAAACGCAAGTTGCTGATTTGACGAATTCAGCAGACACAAGTCAGCAGTGGATGTTTTTGCATTATTCCAGACTGTAGGTAAGGAATGAATAAATTACTTACTTGCTTATCAGGCAGACGAATCATGAAGGGTCTGAGCCTGAGCAATTGCTGCCTTCCATCGGTGACGGTCCTGGGCACGCTGCTTCCAGTCATCAAGGCCAAGATCTCTTAGAGCCGCGATGACTTGGCCTCTGTACCGGAGGCTCGGTCTTCCTCCCCTTCACGAACTAGGAGGCTCGGATTCGAAGACCCTCTTTGCTGGAGCGTTGTTGTCCATCGCTCGATGTGGCCGAGCCAGTGTAGTCAACGGATTTTTGCCTTCCGGACTACATCCACATCCTTGTACAGCTAGTAGAGTTCGCGGTTGTGTCTTCTTCTCCATTCGCCTTCCTCGCAGACGGGACCATATATCCGACGTAGAATTTTTCTTTCGAAGGCACCAAGAATCAGCTCTGCAGCCTAACTTAATGTCCAGCTTTCGGCTCCATAAATAAAGGACTGGCAGGATAAGGGTTTTGTAGAGCATGACTTTGGTCCTTCGAGTCAGGAGTTTCGAGCCCAGTTGTCTTGACAGACCGAAGTAGCATCGGTTGCCAAGGGCGATTTTACGTCGGATCTCCACTACGATGTCATTCGTGGAGCTTACATTTGCCCCGAGGTAGACAAACTCCTTTACTATCTCGAAAATTAATAAATGGAATAAAAGAAATGAATAAATAGGACCCAAAAATGATACCAGCGCGTACACCCGAAAGAATTTCATCATATTTTACTGTTTGGCTTCTGGTGTCTTAGTAATTTACCATTAATCGAACAGATAGTTCACTTAAGCCAATATATAACTTGAGCTCCCGATATAAAACGACACGATCTAAACACAAAATTGACACAATCTTGGCAAACAGAATGCTAATAATATCAAGCAATTCAATCATAGCTATTGAGCAACTATGATGGGCTCGGAAACCAGATTGCAGTGAATACAGCAATGTATTCCAAAGGCGCCATCTGTGGGAAATAATCGAACATCCTTCGGAGTGGGAGCTATAAAGCAATTTTTATTAATTAAGGTGGCGCTATAGTCAGGGATGGACCTGGGCCTCAACCAACAAGCGTCTCCAGCCAGCTCGATCTTTAGCTAGCTGTCTCCAGTTTCGCACGCATAGTTGGTTGAGGTCCCTTTCCACTTGCGTGCGCCAGCTGAGTCGCTGTCTTCCTCTACGCCGTCCCTCGGGGGTGGATTCGAAGACTTTTCGGGCCGGAGCATTGGTTTCCATCCGCTCTACATGACCTTGCGATCTCAGTCGTTGGATCTTCACTCTTCTGGCTAAGTCGATGTCGCTGAACAACCCGTATAGTTCGTCGTTGTATCTCCTCCTCCACTCACCATCTATGCAGACGGGACCGAAAATCACCCGAAAAATTTTCCTCTCGAAGCAACCAAGAGCTGTTTCATCCGCTTTTGACAGAGTCCATGCCGCCGCGCCATATAGCAGGACTGGGACTATTAAGGTCTTGTAAAGCGTTACCTTGGTTGTTCAAGAGAGAGGGCTTTGTTCACCAATTGCTTTTTTAGCCCACAGAAGCACCGATTGGCTAGAGTTATTCTTCGTTTGATTTCAGCGCTATAATGCGTCGCTGTCTACACTCAAGCCACCCCACCTCAACCTATGTTAGTAGTTGTTGCCACAGTGCAGCTCTGGGTAATCAATTCCGAACACATACATGAGTGCACATAGGAACATTTCACAGCTGGTTGGTATAAATATCGGAATGTCGCCCGAAGCAGTTCCAATTTAGTTACAATTTAATTTTTGATCAAAGTCTAATAAGTGTAAGCCTGAAAGGCAGTAAAAAATTGTGTATCAACGTAATTGTGGCGATTTTAAGGTGTACGGTCGAAATAGAAAAGTTTAAGTTAGTTAATCGTTGCAAATGACCTGCGTAGAATATGTGAAGTATTGAGGTTAAATTGGTCACAATCCCGTTGATGTGTCCAGAAGCGTTGACAAACAAAATACTAATTGACCGAAAATCTACTGGAAATGATGATGGGTTCCTAGGCACAGGCTTGTTGGTAGAAGCGGCGGACTATGCCTCACTTATGTCCTGTGGGACCCAATGTGATGAAGGCACAAGTGTTACTAATGCTCTCCTCCCACAGATCGAAAAAGTACTTGAATATACGCAGACATTTAAAAAGTGCGTGAGCTTGAAAAATGAGATAGTCGAAGCAAAGTTTGGCAAGCGCATTCCAAGCATTTTTGCTTCCGAAAAAGGCTTGGAATGCGGAAAACTGGAGACCGCGGAAGTATATGCGTTCTTATCAGTGTTTGAAAAACTGCGATGATTTTCATTTGGTTTGGCTGCTGCTACTGCTTACGCTACTGAAAAAAAATTGGCAGTCGCAATCGAAGCAAGATCATACAACGATCGTTCAAGTGCAGCAGTCATCGAGATGTAATTTTGCTTTTCCGCTTTGCGCACAAGTCGAAGCAGCAGCAACGTGATGACTTCGGCAGTCGGCAGCAGTCTAGGCAGAAGCAATGTAAACATTTTGACAGTCAGAGTACATTTCAAAAAGTTGACAGCAGTCGAAGCAGTGAAAAGCAAAAATTAAGCTGCGATTGAAGCAATCGAAACGCTGGTTCTCGCCCCCGACTCCGGAGGTATATGCGTCCTTACTCTAAACGTAAAGCTATTCTAAGAACTCCTTACGAGGATAGTAAGTGCCACGTCGTTGTCAGAAGCGTTTGGGGTCCAAAATGGATTTTAGTTCACTACTGTACTCCATGCGTGGCAATCGAGGAACTTTGATATCTTATGTAAAACACGTTGACTACGCAGACAATGTTTGCCAACTGTCGCATTGAATAATGACCTTCGCTTGGTTTGTAAGCTGAGGCAAACAAAGTGGGCCTCGAAGCAAACTTTGAAATAATCAAAGCTCATACCATTTGGGACAACAGCGCCCAAATTAAGATTACGGCACAGGATGACGAAATGAACTGCTTTCTGTACTTAGGAAATGTGGTCTCGGCTAACTTCGGTGGCTCCGGAATTGATGTTCTTAATCAGCTTGAGGACTTAACTGCGACTGTTCCACTCCTGCGTGGAGTCGGTAAAGTGGACACCACACGAATGCTGCAAAAAGGAAGACGCCCGAGAGATTAAGGGACATAAGTTAGGAAACCAAGCTACCTTAGCTGACCATCGAGTGCCAGCCCTTTCCTTACACCTCGTGCCTGCTGGAAGAGCTCCTGCAATCCTCCCTCCCACAACCAGCCCACAAAAAGGCAGATTTTCATTCATGCAACTTTAAGAGCAAGTCCTTAATTGGGTGAAGGATAATTGAAAAGCGAAAGCGTCCTTCAATTCACCAGCATGAAGAAGTCACAACAGAAGAAAAAACCCCCCACACACAAACAAATAGACACAAACAAACCAAGGACTCGAAGAAAGGAAAACAATTTATTATCAAACCATGCCCCATCCTGCATCAACTAACTGAATACAAATGTTTTCACACAAACCGAGAGCACAATGAGGCAGCAAACAGCAACAGTTGCACTCATCCTTTGTGCCATCCACTCAAGTACAAGGATAATAATTTGCATAAAAACATTTCATACATGCTTACGCACACAAACGCAAACGTGCAAACGTACATACATCAACTGCCCCCTAACAGGCTCGGCACACAGCCAGCAACCAGGTTAAACGTTGAAAGGCTTCAACCGTCAATGTCATGCTCTGTGTTCTGTGTTCTGTGTTGTTCTTGTTTCGTTATGCGTGCCAGTGTGGGGCGAACAGTTGTGGTTCAACGGAGGCGTACGACCGATGGCTGGGGAGGTAAGGTGGTGAGCACACAAGGCCGCTAAAACCGTTGGCTGAAGAATAAACACAAATAAAGAAAGGACCAAACAAAAGGAAAATGGAAAACTGATTCAGAGTGGAGAAAAAAGAAGGAAAACAACCCACACTGGTTGCACATACGCCTGAGTGCACTGTTCCCTCTTCGCATCACAATAAGAGGAGTTGTCATAATGGGAATAGGGAGCTCTGAATGAGATTTCTTGTTGTCTTCGGTTCGAGGGTGGTGTTCGTGTGTCACGGCATGGCAATGGGGATCCGCCACCCGCCCATCTGCGGAGGCTGGCAGAACGATGCACACAGTGCTTTGGTTCGATGTTTGTTGCCATTCTCAAGGGGGACAGGTATCACCGGTAATGGGATACGAGACGGAGCAGACATTAAAGGGATTCGCAACAAATTTAAGGTCTTAAGGCATTGGTACAGAAAAGAGTGGATTACCTGTTCAATTTACGTATGCCCCGTGAGAGAGATTTAAAGGGAAGCTGCGCGGCCCACTCCTTTGCGGTGGATGGTGAACGGCGAGGAACGTGCTGCCTTGGACCTTTGCAGGCAGCAGCCCCGCAACAGGTTTCGTTTAGCTTTTGGTGAAACAAGGAACAATGCCCTGAAGTGGTTGTAAGCGCATGCTGATTTTCTGGGCATTGCAACAGTCGCCTACCGATGGCGCCATCACTCAATAAATCATCAAGTGCTAGTACTCAATCAGTTCATGAGAGATGTAGAAAGTGGAGATTACGATTTCAGAGGAATTCATCCACTGGATGACAAGTGTGGATGCGAAAGGAGGGCCAAGTTGGTCGATTGTGGGCGGGGGAACATGGATTTTGAACGTTTTGACGTCAGCGGTGATGAAACGAACCGAAAGAGGGAATGGTACAGACGGCGATCGAAAAAACCATTGCGATGACAAGCGATGAAGTAAGGGAAGGCGGACGATATATGAAAAGATTCGTAATCAAGCGTATTTGTGACAATAGGTGGCAACAAGGACAACGAAATGTGGGCGAAACAGACAGTCAGCCTGCACCCGATTCAGAACCAAAAAGGATAGGCGTGCGTTGACTATGAGGAATGAGGGAGGACATCTGACACAGAGAATTGCCTGTGACAAGACACAAAATAACAGCAACAAATCGGCCCAAGAATCAAAGACGTTGCGTTGGCCAATAGAAACGAACAAAGTATGAACGATTGCTGAACTGATTTCTTAAAATCTTAAAATCGGCCGAGGTCTTCTTCTTTCTTCCTTCTTTGGACCTATTTCGCGTCATCAGTAATGAGGCACACACAGGCTGGATTTTTGAGAGAAGAGAAAAAAACCAACAGACAAACACAGCCCTGAGGAGGTGCTTCTATCAAGTATAATTGGCAAGAATAAACAGCCCTAGCAGAAGGGGAGTTTGCCTACAAATACAGGTCAATGCTGGGGACTTCTTTGAATTCTCCCTCGAAAAACCCTGGAGACTTTCAAGCTGAACTGATCGCTGTGTTCGAGGTGGCAGTCGCGTTGAGAAATCGCAACGTAACCGACAGATGATCGCTTCATCTTTGTCGATCCGACATCGACGATGGCAATGCTGTCTCCACAGATCATAGGTTTGTTTGTGGGGAATTGCGTGACCGAACGGACACATGAATCTGAGAGAGCCTAGCAGTCACAGTCGGTGGTAGGCATATGACAAGGCTGTATAGGAAGAATAATCCATTCAAAATAGCCGATGAAGGACAAGATATCCGGCCGACCTCAGTGAAGTTTCGACACCAACGACGAAACGGCCTATTGGCTGCCTGCCACCCTGTGCAAAAAGATGGCGATCATGGTGTATGCATCAAATAATGTCCAACGATTGAAGTATGCCCGACTCTGCATCGCTTATCCAATCCTTACGAAAAGAGGCCATCCAAACAGGCCAATTACAGTCTCGTTAATAAAGCCTAGATCCACAAGAAAGGGGACTTCTTCAACTGCGCCAACTATCGAGGTCTTCCAGATCGCGAACAGGATCTTCCCTGCCGTTTTGTGTGAGCGCCTGAAACCATTCGTCAACAACCTGATAGGTGGGGGGAAATCCACCATAGATAAAATCTTCACTTTACGGCAGACTTTAAGGCCGCATGTCACAGCGTGCACAAAGACGATCTATACAACGCCATGTCTAGTCTTGACATGCCTATCGAACTCGTCAGGTTGTGCAGGATGAGGATATAGAAGGACGATCTCGCTGCTCCATCAAGATCGGTAACTAACTCACGGAGACCTTCAATGGTAAAAAGGTCTTAGGCAAGACGACGCGCTGTTATGTGATTTCTTTCACTTTTTCCTCGAGAAGGTTGCGCAAAATTCACTCGCCAACACAAGAGGGGCGATCTTCCAAGTCCCCCTCCGATTGCTAGCATACGCGGGCGACTTTGACTTGACTGGTCGAACACAGTCAGCCGTCAATGAGGCGTTTGCTTGTATTGAAACGAAAGCCGCAAAAATGGGTTTAGCGGTGAATGATGGCAAAACGAAGTATATGCTGTCATCAAGAAAGGACACACAACATCGACGACTCGGTCAGAACGTCACCATAGGCAGCTACAACTTCGAGATGGTAAAAGACTTCATCGACCTTGGCTCCCAAGCTAATAGTGCGAGCAACATCAGTACCGAGATTAAACGCAGAATAACTCTAGCCAACCGGTGTTTCTTTGGGCTCAAGAGGCAATTGAGTGCTGCAGCCCTCTCTCGAAGGACCAAGCTGACATTGTATAAGACCCTGATCATCGCTGTCCTACTCTATGGCGCGGAAGTGTGGACTATCTCTAGAGCGGATGAAGGCGTGCTTGGTTTCTTCAAGAGAAAAGTTTTGCGTTCAATTTTTGGTCCAGTTTTCGTTGAAGGTTTCTGGAGGATAAGATTCAACCACGAACTGTACGGGCTGTACAGCGACATGCGTCTAACCGGGCGTCTACGGATTCAACGTCTAAGATGGCTAGGTCATGTAGAGCGCATGGACAACACTGCAGCAGCCCGAAGAGTCTTCGACTCCGATTAGTGGGAAAACGTAATAGAGGACGACCACGAAGCCGATGGGGCACACCACTGGAGAAGGCCCTCGACCCACTGGGCGTGCGAAATTGGAGGCAGCTGGCTAAGGACCGTGCCAGCTGGAGAGGATTGTTGTCTGAGGCCCAGGTCCACCCCGGACTGTAGCGCCGTAAGAAGAATGAAGCATATGAGACCTTTTCTACCTTCTTGTGGCAGCGCAATAATCATACGTCAGCAGAATGATTGCTCAATGCCAGTGCGGCTGGCATGCGGCTTCTCTAAAATAATTCTCGAGAAGATCGTGCGTAACCCAAGCGTGAACACTATTGGAAAAAGGCAGCGGTTAAGATGAGTCTTGACGTGGATGAGGGTAAGACGAAGTACATGCTGTCTACCAGAAGGTCCAACAATACTGACAGTAAAAGGAAAATGTTATTGTAGACGGATACAGCAGTTAAGGTGTTTATCTTGGTTCTGCATTTAACTCCAAAGCTCATATAACGCAGTATCTTAGCTCTGTTCGAAGAACTAGGCTTTCTCTATGTAAGTCCTTAATAGACCCAGTTTACCGATATGGCGCAGAAGCCAAGATATTATCAACTGAGGACGAGGAGATCCTCAGTCGCTGTGAGAATAAGATCCGTCGATTTATATTTGGCTCCTTTTGCAAAGGAGTTTGGAGAAGAAGAGTCTACGAGATATACAACGATACTAGCATATTCCAAAAATTCGATTGTCTCGTCGCAGATAGGA
>OU744316.1:30820422-30984439 GCA_916610145.1 Eristalis arbustorum
TAAATTTTAGACACAAATATTCGGATTTTTGGAGTCGGATTCGACTAACGAATATTTATTTGCGAAAACTGCAATTTTACAAAAAACGCGCAAACTCAACTGTATTCGAAGCTGTCAAATGCATATGTATTCCAGCGGCAACCGGTGCACATTGATTTCCGCAATAAAACTATTTGCAAGCAGTTCGTAATTTTTTGGTTGATTAAAGGTGGTGTCCGTGGCGTTGTGGGTATGTGCGTCGATCCCAATCTCGACGTCCTAGGTTTGATTCCAGCTCTGAGCGACGAAAATAATTTTTACGACCCCACCCCTTTCGAGTCACTGACAATGCTTAAAGAGTATTTCCTGTCCAGAAAAAGCTTCTCAAACTTGGGCGTTCGGATTCGACATTAAACTGTAGGTCCCTTCCACTCGTGAGAGAACAATAGCACGCACAGCATTAGTGGTTGCTGAGAAACTAGGCCGGTAGCTCGGTGTGTAGTGTCATCGCTCGTGATATCGCAGAGCCGGGTTCGATTCCCATGAAAACCAAATAGATTTCGTTTTTTTTTTTTTTCTATAATCAATTAAACTAGAGACACAGAGTGTGAGTGGCGTGATGAACGCAGAGGAGCAACCCGTGCTCCCAACAACGGGTAAAACCGGCGAACCGGTGACTGGCACATCAGGCCACCAAGCCGGAGAATCAGACCACCAGGAGGAGAGACAGAAGAGGCGAAAGAAGCTGCAGCCGCAGCCAAGTACGGTGAAACGCCGAACCACTGTCACATCAGGTGACATCAACGTTGCGGGAAAGACCACAACAAAACCACCAGCAGCAACAACAAGAGCAGCATCTGCTCCAACAACAACAGCTGTAGTTACATCAGCAACAGCACAAAAACAACATCCCATCGACGACGTGCAATACGAGTCGGCAGAGGGCGAGGGGAGATTCTCCTACGTCGGTACAGGGAACTCCTACAATGTCCTAATCCCATCCGAGTCGGAAGATGAAGAGGAGGAGGACAGGGATCTACTCGCTAAGATCCAGAGGAAGAGAGAGGAGCTGGATGCCCACATCAAGCTCATCCAAAATAAGCTACAGGCCAGGAGAATGGCTAAAGAAGCTGCGCAAGAACAAGAGCAGCAAAAGCAAAAACAACAGGCGCAGCAACAACAACAGCAGCCAAAGCAGCAACAACAACCTCAACGGATGCCAAAGAATCTAACAGCTCCCAAACAAAAAAATCAGCAACAACAACTGACACAGCAACAGCAGCCAAAGCAAAAGCAGCAGAAACAACAGCAGCAGAACCAACAGCAACAACAGCGGCAGAACCAAAAGCAGCAGAACCAACAGCAACAACAGCGGCAAACATCAATGCCGAAGACAGAGAGATGCCCCCCAATAAACGTCTTCGGAATGGAGACTAAGGACGTCGATAAACTATGTAAGTTGGCCACAGAAAACTCTTTCTTTATAAAATACAAAGGTCCCTTAAGGGTGTCTGTCCATTGCTTATCATTGGCAGACTATCGCGATGTAAAAGAAGAGCTAGCGACTGCGGGGGCCGAGTTTTTTTTCGTATACTCCCAAAGGGGAAAAAGTGCAGACCATGCTCCTTAAGGGCGTGGATCCTGATACTGATCCTGAGGATATCCTCGCTGAACTGCGCCAGGCGCAGAGCGACGATGTCACGTTCGTTGCGGTTAAGCCCTTCAACACTGCGGTAACGAGAAGGGAGAACAGGAAACTTCCGTTCTTCCTTGTCCAGGTCACCCCAGACAGCAAAAAAGACAGCCTAAAGCGTATTAATCGTATAGGCTCTATTTCTGTTAGTTGGGAAACATTAAGAAAAACGAAGCACATACTCCAATGTGCTCGTTGTCAGAGGTTTGGGCATGCCGCGGCGAACTGCAACATGCAGTCTCGCTGCGTCAAATGCGCAAAAACCCACATTCAAGGGGAATGTCCCTTAGGGACGGAAAAGGTCGAAGACAGGAGTATGCTTATGTGTGCAATCTGTAAGACCAATGGACACCCCGCAAACTATCGGGGATGTCCAAGAGTTCAAGAACTCAGAAAAATTATAGAGGCCAAAAGGAAAACAAAAGTGGTAGTAGCGCCTAGAGCTCCAGCTACCACTGTGACACCAGAAGTCTCTTTCGCTCAAATTGCGTCAGGAAGACAGCTGGCACCACAGACAGTGCCGAAGGTGGCCCCGGTCCCAGTGCCCAGGCAACCTGAAGCTGAACTGGATTTGAAAACGGTTCTGCTCTCTATACAGGGGCAGATCGCTCAACTCCAAAAACAATTCCAGGAGCAAGCAGCGCGGGTAGATCTCATCTACTCGACGTTGTTTGCCGTGCCTAACGCCACAACTTCCTAATGGCTGCGCACGCAGCCAGCAACCTTAAGATCCTAGCAGTGAATGTGAATTCACTGATTAGGACTGAACGACAATTAACGCTCGGTAACCTTTTGCAATCTCACAATCCAGACGTGCTTATGGCCAGCGAAACTAAGCTGAACCAGAAGCGCAAACTCTGGTACAAGAATTACCACGTAATTCGAAGAGACCGGCCCCAATCTCTGCAAGGGGGAGGGGTCGCTCTTTTAATAAAGAAAGGCCTTTGTCACAAGGTCATGTACAGCAGTGAAGTGCGAAGATTGCAAGTAATAGAAACGTGTATTGCACGCATTCCGCTCCAGGGTGGCAAGCGGCTATATGTGATCGCGATCTATGCAGCTGACAATCCTAACCTCAATCGCAACTTCATTTCAGAGCTTGACACCCTTTTCACTAGCCTTCGACTGAGCTCGGAGGAAAACTATTATATTATTGCTGGAGATTTAAACTCCAAGCACAGAGAATGGGGTAATAGAGTGCATAATGACAGGGGAACCCCACTGTATAACTGGCTGGCAGAGCACAATATAGAGTTCAAGCTAGATTTGCTGGCAACCGACAGACCATCGTTTCCCAGAAGCGGATCCTATTTGGATCTATTGCTAATCGACAAACGACTGACGATACTTGACGTGGAAAGACACACGCGGAACTGCTTAACTACGATTGAGTACGAGAGTGATCACTGCGGACTCTTCGCGGCTATTCAGCTCCCGAACGAGGTGGAAGAACTGGGGGAATATGTCCAGAGGCACCCTTATAATTATAATAAGGCCCGATGGCCTCGCTTCTCCAGAGCTTTATCCACGGAACTACGTTCGAGTGGGATCAATCCTCCTAAAAACAGAAACCTGACAAACGAGGAGGTTGATAGGTACCTCAGACAAATGGACAACGTAATCAAACGAACTATGGACAAAACTATCCCAAAGGTAGTACAAATCGATGACAGCGATGTTTATCGAAATGCTACCATCGATGCACTTCACGTGCACAAAAGTAGGCTGCTGTCAAGACTCAAACTCTTGTATAGACGGTTTACAGATCCACAAAACGCGGAAGTCAGAGCGTTGAAGTCGGAGATCAAGAACCTCCAACAGTTAATCAGAATAAACTATAGCCTGGCTATAAGCTTGCACTGGGGCAATAAAATCCGGGCTGTACGATCTAACAACCCGGGTATGTTCCCGCAAGTAAATAAAATATTTCGGAGAAAAGATCAAAACGACATTCAGAGCGTTAGACTTCGTAGGACGACAGATAACGAACACTTACTCACTACAATTGGCATCAATCCAGATGGGGCAGTGCTAGACAATGACTTCTTCGTGGTTGAAGATCCTCAAGAGAAGGTGAAAGCAATTGGTGCTGTGTTCCAGCGAGTTTATACGGTCAACGAGGTTCGTACGCCGAATCTCGAATTGGAGAATGAAGCTTTGCTAAACTACAATAATCTTCGTGATGAGATAAGTCAATGGCGATCTGAGAACCCAGGTTTCACCAGGTTCAATGACGATTACATGGCAAATAGTGCCGTCGCCATTGATGTAAATAACATCTTGATTTCACAAGAAGATCTCCAGGGTATCTTTAACTCGCTAAAGAAGAAAAAGTCAGTGGGAATCGATGGTATACCGAATATTGTGCTTCGCCATCTTCCCCCTGAAGCTGTGCAGATCTACACAACATTGTTTAACAATGCGCTGAGTAATGCTTATTACCCGAAACATTGGAAAACAGCTGTGGTGCAACCAATCCCTAAACGGGACAAAGATAGATCAATTCCGACAAATCTTCGGTCGATCAGTCTTCTTCCTTGCATAAGCAAGGTTTTTGAAAAGATAGTCATTCGAGTTCTGAAACAATGGGTTGAGGAAAATAATATCATACCGGATAACCAGTTCGGATTCAGGGCGGGGCATGAAACCATACATGCCGCGTCTAAACTAGTGTCCGACATTCAATGGAATAAAGACAAGAAACAATGCACGGGTGCTTGCCTGATTGACTTGGAGAAAGCGTTCGACACCGTTTGGTTGGAGGGCCTCTTCCTCAAGCTGGTCAGCCTAGGCATAAGTAAACCACTGCTGTACATGATCTATGACATGATAACAGGTAGAAAGTTCGTCGTGAAAAGTGGCGATGTAACTTCTTCAACGGTCTTTGACATCAAAAACGGTCTGCAACAGGGAGCGGTTGGTTCGCCGATCCTGTTTTCAATATTCACTGCAGATCTGGTAGGTTCAATGCCGCACTTAATTGCGTACGCCGACGATTTAGTGGCGTACAGATCAGGTCCGAAGGTCGAAGAAATAAATATCTTGCTGCAAGGTGACTTCGATCAAATTCAGCGATTTTGCGACGACTGGAAGTTGATTATCAACTTCCGGAAGTGTGAAACTATCCTTTTCAGAACCCCGTTGTACATGGCATCATGGGATACGCGCACAAACTGGCGTAAGTTCGGCATTGTTGACCCACAGGGACGCCCTTTAGATGTGAAAAATGTAGTTAGGTATCTTGGCATTTGGTTGGATCAATATCTGTATTTTGATAAACATATAGATATTGCTCTGGCCAAAGTTAAAAAGGCCTTTGCTGTGGCAAGGAGGTTGTTTTACAGCAGCCAACTTGATACCAGGGTGAAGGTAATCTGCTACATGGCCCTCATCCGGCCAATTATGGCGTACGGTTGTCCATTGTGGTTCAACGTGAGTCCTTCCCAGATGGAAAAGATGAGGTTGTTCGAGAGACAATGTCTCCGGACATGTCTCCAGTTGTATCGCACACCCGAGTCTGAGTACAAGAAGTACTATCGCAACGAGGTCCTGTACAACGAGGCTAACCTGAACAGGATAGATTTTTTTGATTATAATTGAGCTGACCAGAAGGTATACTGCACGACCTATGGCTTCTTCTAACAGTCTGATCTTTGCGTAATGTATCATGAAAGAGTGCGCCTTACCGGCTTTATTCCTCCCGAGGCGTTAATCTATCTCGACACAATTGGCCGAATACAGGCTCCATGCGGATGTCCTGTAATCTTCCACGTCGTACGCCGAACAGTGGACAGGCGACTTCAATATGAACGGGACGTCGCTCGCAGTCACGAGGATCTCCTCCGGTTCAGTGGAGCGATCTCTGCTCGAGACAGGAGAGAGTCTGCCAAAGAACGGCAATTTTACTGGTGGTTACACCAAAACCAGTCCCCGCCGCCGCTGGCTTTTATAAATGACGCGGTAGTTGACCATGGTGGCCAACTTACATAGGTTTAAGGTAGTTCTAGGAAATATATACCAAAAAAAAAATAAAATAAAAAAAAACAAAAAAAAAGGTGCACCGCGGCGTATAAATTATATATGTCAGGCATATACATAGCATATACGCCCTGGTGCACGCGTCCGTACTGTTACGGACATAGTTAAGATAGTCTTAAGTTTTAATGTTAGGTTAGTTTTAGTTCTAGTTAGTTTAAGTTAGGTTAAATTAGATATATATAGCCAAGTTTTTCTTTCCAGTTTTCTTGGCGAAACAAATAAAAGTAGAACGGTGTGTCTCTAACACAATAAAAACAAAAAAACAGCATAATCCGAAAGGTATAGACAAATTTAAGATTAGAATAGCTTAGAGTACCCGCATAGGGTCAGTAGGTTAGGAGTAAGAACATTTCTTAAGTTAGTTAAGCTAGTTTTAAGCATTTTTGTCTAGCATGTAAGTTAATGAATTCAAAATAAAACAAAAATGAATGAAAAAAAAAAAAAAAAAAAAAAAAAAAAAAAAAAGAAACTAGGCCCTGGCCCTCCACGGGCTGTAGCGCCACCCATATATTATTATAAGTTCTTGTTCAAATATTGCTTATAAGCTTTGCATACAAACAATTTGCCGCAAGGTAGAAAAGTGGAAATAAAAATCACTTCCTGCACTTCACACTGAAATCTATCTGCTATTAATGCTAATTTTGTTGGTTTCTTGGACTAGGCATATGAAGCATCTTTTGTTGAGCACGAAGCAGTGCATGCTGTGATTCATGCCTCATCCTTCGCGTCAGCTAGATGTTCCAGTATCTTAGCTCATTTGGATGGCTTTGGCACTGAGCATCCTTCGCGCACCACTGGATGGCAGCAGAGTCTCAAAAATATTTTAACGAAACTCACTTTGAATAATTTTGGTGAAATAATAGTTCATCCTGTTACTAACTAATTCATAGACGTGTTTGATATTGTTATTCTATGACCCCAGAGAAACCTGCAACCTGCTGCAATCCGCACGCAATCTAAAATCAAATTCACTGAATCAACCAACAGACTGTGACAATCCAAGGAGGCGACTCTTGAACAATTGAACCCACAATATGTACCTCAGCAGTCAGAACCACTTAGGAACTAAATTGTGTCCTATTAGCGTCAACTGGGGTAAGAACAAAAGAGTAGAATTCGTTGCTGCCTGCTGTCACTAAGGCGAATCCCTAATAAACAGCCATTATCGACGAATGAAGCTTCCGTCGATGAAACCGAAATGCTTCCAATGCTTGGTATGTGTATCAACAGAAATCGCAAAAAAATGCTCAGAAATGATTAGGTTTCCTTGATTGATATAAGGCTTATTCCATCCTCTCTGATGACGACCCAAAGCTTGTGAAACACTTATATGTGGTCCGGTGCTTCAAAACCAAATTACTGTTTGACACTGTATGGCACACTGATCTTGTCCATAAACTCTTGCAATTAAATTTTCCAATGTGCCTCATAAAAGTAATCCAATCCTTCCTAACAGCAAAGAGTTTTAAGGTATTTGTGAACCAGACTCCATCTAATGTCCAATGGAATTCCTGCCGGTGTTCCTCAGGGCTCCGTATTGGGTCCCATTCTCTCAACATCTATACATCTGACTTTCCCAACCTTCATGGATGTCATTCTGCAATTTTTGCAGATGACACATGCATCTATTCACCTTATTCGGTAATCTCGAATATTGAGTATAATTTGCAATCTGGATTAGAATGCCTGCTTAAATATCTTGCGAATCGGAAAATTAAAATCAATCCTCTAAAAACACAAGCAATCTTTATTTCACAAAAACGAAAATCTTGTTCTTACCTGCTGGGAATTTAATCTTCTTCTTATTCTTGTGGCGTTACAGTCCGAGGTGAACCTGGGCCTCGGTCAACAATCCTCTCCAGCTGGCACGATCTTCTGCCTCCAATTTCGCACTCCAAGTTGGTTGAGGTCCTTCTCCACTTGAGTGCGCCATCTCGTGCGAGGACGTCCTCTATTGCGTTGTCCCACTGGTTCGGAGTCGAAGACTCTTCGGGCTGGAGCAGTGTTGTCCATGCGCTCAACATGGCTTAGCCATCTTAGGCGTTGGATCCGTAGAGGCCCGACTAGACTCATGTCGCTGTACAGCCCGTACAATTCGTGGTTAAATCTTCTTCAACTTAATTTTCTGCGGAAATCAGATTGAATGGGTATCATTTGTCAAGTATCTAGGAGTCCTTATGGACAAGAGACTGAATTTTGGCCAACATACAAATAATGTGGTTAGTAAATTCAACAACACCATTAAAGTACTATATCCATTCATTTGTCTTAATTAAGCAAGCCAATAGGCTTATAACTTATAAATCTATCTTTTAAGCTATTCTGTGCTACGCAGCTTTAGTTTGGGGGAATTGCGCCAACTGTCACCTAAACAAGTTGCAAGTTCTTCAAAATAAAGTCTTAAAAATTATCCTAAAACTACCATGGTATTCGGTAAAAGGGTCCATTGGACCCGCTCGAACACCGTTGTACCATGTCTTCTATTTAAAAAAAACGACGCTCAAGGGTGGCAGCCAAATACAATCCTCCTCCCTATGCACGCGAAATATTCGTCAGAAATGCCACCAGTTTGACCCCAAGCCTGCTTTTGGAAGAGACATTTAAAGACTCGTTTTGTAGCTGCACTGAACGAAAGATATATTTCGCAGAGACTTCAATCTCTAGATATTTAGTAACAAAAACCACATCTCCGCCACTCTGTCTATGCCTTCGGCCCGTGCTGACCTTGCTTGACGTCGGACAATTTAGGGTATTTGTTATCCCTAAGCGTGCGCAAATAAGAAAAAAAAAAAACTGTCCTTCATGAGTACTCATTGCATCTGTGACATCCTTTTACCTGCGAAGAGGGAGTAATGGCGTAGTTGTTACAAAACTCACAGTCCACGATTTCTTGCAGAAAATCAATGTAGCCCCGCTGATCAATAATGAGTAAGGAAAAATCCGCCATGAATATTTATTCCCAGCGCACCTTGTCAAGCCCACTGGAAAAAGTGTTCCACAGCTCTAAACTCGGATTTCCCTAATGAGTTTCACCAAAACAGCAAGCACCCATCGCCCCCAACCATCAGAATCATGCTCAGACTGAAGTAACACTCCCAAAATTGTTCTTATATGATTTCGAACATTAATTTCCATTCACGTCGTGTGATATGCTAATATTCCGACAGGATATCCGCTCACCTCCACCCCACTCGACCGCACCATCAGTAGAATTTTATGCAAATTGGTCCCATTATCTGAGGCCATAGATGTGTGCAATCATAGCTCCATTACCATATAATTTTATTGTTATATCCCCAAGCCGCAGAGGCACATCAAACAATAGAACTTTAAGTGTTTCATTGGCTTAATAGATACATACAGAGATGGCCACATCCGATGGGAATTAACTTTTACAGCAATCACTTCCACGTATGTATATTCATCCGAGAATCTATCGAAATGATTGATCAAATTTCAGTTACCCACATAAAGCGTTTTATTTAAACACACCGCTCCTGTGGACCCAACCGAATTCTGCCAAATCACCATCGATTATGGTCTCGTCCCAGGACCCAGCAGCAGTCGGTCTCCTTTGTGTCTCAGTAAGCAGCCCCGTGTCTCCCGGCGCCCAACCCCGTGACCAATGATTTGTTTGCTGGCTTTGTCTAAGCAAATCCATAAATCATTTAAGCTCTAGAAAATCTGCGTTTTAAATTACTATTTGCTGGGTTATTTATGTTATCTCGGTATCTCCACCGCCGGATTTCCGCGGGCAGGGGGAGGGAGACAGTGTCAGCCCCGCTGCGGAACATATCGGAAATTTATGCCAGTAAGTGTTGTAAATTTGAACAAGCACAAGCTTGATGGCTGGGCAACTCTTGGATACGGATACCTTCCGATTGATTTCCTAAAGCGATTTAAATTTAATAAATGAACACGTAATATCTGTCTGTTTGTCTGCCTGCGCTGTCTGTGTATCATATTTACCGAAAAACTTAGCCGGGGCATCGGCATCAGCATCAGCATCAGCATCATCCATCAAATTAACGTGACCGAGATAAATTTGGCGAAAAAGTGGCCGACTTACTTTCTGACAGCAACCACCCAGCAGCAGCAGCAGCGGCAGCAGCAGTTGAACGAATGGATGTTTCTATCTCTGGCGTTAATCTTTTGATCCCATAAAATATATTGGGGATAGCAATAAACGGTTTATACGCTCTCAGATTATACCACTTGCCTCCCAGATCCTCACCATATTGGATTTATTTTATCGAAACGTTCTATTTTTATTCCCCATCCGGGCTCTGGGCATTGGGCATTGGGCATTGGGTCTTGCGGCAAGTATGCTGTGTGTAGTGGTTCGATTACAATATTTGGGGGGCTAGTCTCTCGATTTGGTCGACTCTTCCGAATGATTATCCACGTCTGTTGATGGTATCATTAGGAGCGAAGCAAAGTCGTTAAGTACTCTTAATCGATTGTGTCATTGTGTTAAGCTATTAATTGTGATATAATTGTGTGTACATGCCAATAAATGCGAATGGCTGGTGTGTGCCAGTGAAGAGCAGAGCATGCGGAAGATTTAATTGAGTTCGGTTGCACAGCAGGTTGCACAATGGCAGTGAGAGAAGTGATTTCCAAGAGCGACTTGTTTTTAAACTGACTGTGGACTGAAAGTTCAAGACAACACTACACAGTATGAGCAAACCATTGGTTGCATTTTTACTGTATTCAACAGGTACTGGCCACAAGATTAAGGCGACCACGACCAATCGAATTAGCGGACCTTTTCGTGATCCAAGGGCATGTCCTCTCATGGTTTGGCCTGGACCGATAGTTGGTCGATCTCTTTTTCGCTCAAGAAGTTATAGTTGTAGTTCCTGTGTAGATTGAGGAAAGAGATAATTTTTCTTACAACATGAGCACATCATAAGAGTGTGGGTAGTCATGCAACGCTCTAACTGCCCGGAAAACAAACGTGAACTATATTGGGTTCCCGATTGTAACCCAATTTAAGGAGCCATGGTGACGTGGATTGTCTTAAAGGAACACTTGAAGTCAACGTGAAATCTGTTCAAAAACACTGAAAACTATTCATCGGTGCTGGTTTTATCAAGTTTTAAGATGAACCCACAGCTGAGGCAGAAAACTCATTTAACGGATACACAGATGGCGTCATACAACAAGAATGGGTCGGTGCTGGGGTATTTAATGCATCGCAAGTCGTTAAAACCTGCTAAAATCCAACAAACTGGATGAAAGAAGCAGTGTGTGTCATGGGAAGCTGGTGGTCAACCAGAAAGATGCGGAATGCCTGATAGGCCGCACAATAGCACTCTGGTCATCCCTGTCCTGCTGTATGGCGCAGAGACATGGACGCTGTTGAAAAAGGATGAAGGAATTGTTGGTCGTTTTGAGAGAAAAGTTCTGCGTGCGATCTTTGCTCGAGTTTGCGTTGACGGCGTCAGCACAAATCGCACGGCCATAAAAATCTAGGTATGTGGACATCAACTGGCGCTCAAGGCACTTAGGAGTAATACAATAACGTCCAAAAAGGCAATCAATTGTCTCAACGCATGACAGAACGCCTGTAGTTACAACACAGTCTTCCTCCAGGGAAATGGAACAGCTGGCGAGCTAACTATGAGGTTGCAGTAACATTGTGCCAAATTGCAAAGGGTCAAAGTGGTGGCCTTTGGCCTTGTAGGAATAAGTGTCGACCCCAATTTTGACGTAGTGGTTTCGAGCCCAGTTCTGTGCGACAAGCATAATTTGTACAGACCCATCTCCTTCGACAATGCTTCTTAAGCTTTGTCGTTCGGAGTTGGCAAAGACTGTAGCCCCCCCCCAAACCACTCGTGACAGGACAAAAGCACGCAAGACACGAATGGTTGCTGAGAAGCTAGGCTCTGGTTCTCTATGCGCTTTAGCGCCAATAATATGATTACATATTACTATTGGATCAGATTTGTTTCGAACATTGTGTAAAATTCAGCTTTCTGACACTTGTAGAAGCGACGTTACTTGATAGATCGCTATGAGTCTGGTTTCGGACCGAAAAAATCAATTATCGACAAAATCTTAACAGACTATCTAACTACTGCAGATCCTGGAAAAGACTCAAGAAATGCACAAATCGATATCCAATACCTATTTGTAGAGTTCAAGGCCGCATATGACGGCGTGCGTAGAGACGAGCTATACAGCGCCGTGTCTAGTTTTGAAATTCCTGCCAAACTCGTCAGGTTGTGCAAGTTGATTATGGAGAACTCTTGCTGCTCGTTCAATGTCGGCAACGAACTCACCGAGACCTTTTAATGGTTCTAGACAATGCGACACTCTTTCATGTAATTTGTTCAACATCTTACTTTAGAAGACCGTGCAAAAAAAAAAACACGCCATGGAGGCACGATCTTCTAACAATCCGTTCAACTGCTTACCTACTCCGACGATATTGACGTGATTGGACTAACGCAGCTAGTTGTCATGTAGCATCAGCGGCTAAAATAGGTCTGCCATCACGGAAGGACGCACAACATCGTCGTCTCGGACAGAGAGTCATAATGGGCAGCAGAATCCTTGAGGCAGTCAAGGACTTCGTCCACCACGGCACAGGGACAATAGCATTAGTACCGAGATGAAGCGTAGAATTACTCTTGCCAATCGATACTTCGTTGCGTTCAAGAGGCAATTGAGTGACTATGTTACCCCTTTCGAAACACCAAGTAGACCTAATATGTATTACACTCTGATCATACCTGTCCTGCTCTATAGCACAGAGACATAGACGATATTTAAAGCGGATGAAGGAGCACTTGGTTGTTTAAGCTGTACGGAATATACAGCGGGATGCACCTAGCAAAACGTCTTCGGAACCAACGCTTAAGATGCCTAGGTCATTTAGAGTAGATGGATACCACAACTCCAGCCCGAAGAGTTGCCCGGTACCGAAGGGCCATTGGGACAGCGCAACAGAGGACGCCCTCGAACGAGATGGCGCACACAAGTGAAAAATTACCTCAGAAAATTTTGTGTGTGCAGCTGACGAAGGACGTGCTGGCTGGAGAGGCTTATTGGTTAGACCCAGGTCCACCCCGTACTGTAACGCCAAATGAATGATAATAATATAATATGGGTGGCGATACAGCCCGTAGGAGTCCAGAGCCTAGCCTCTCAGCAACCACTCGTGTTGTGCATGCTATTGCTTTCTCACGAGTGGAAGGGACCTACAGTTTAATGCCGAAACCGAACGGCCAAGTTTAAGAAGCTTTTTCTAGACAGGAAATACTCTTTGAGGATTGTCAGTAACTCGAAAGAGAGAGGTAAAAATTGTTTTCGTCGCACAGAGCAGGAATCGAACCTACGACGTCGAGGTTGGGGTCGACGCACATACCCACATAGCCCCGGGCCACCACCAAACGAAAGAAAAAGACAAATACATACAATTGTCTGTATGACGTTTTGACCAAATTTAGGTATAATGCCATGACACCGCTAGGAGTGGCGTTACAATGTCGTCTAAGTATGGCAGCTCCGTCAAAATGTTACTTCAATGAACCAACAAGCAATACGGGGAAGCGCACTAGTTCATGCCTTAAAAACAACATTTTCTACAACACCGCTTAGGCCAAACAAATAATCCCGCTACCAAGAACTACCTGCAGCTTACTAGCAGCAACTGCTTGGTGAGCAACAGTGCTCACGAACTAGGCGGTCAAAGAAGCAGACATGGTTGTAACTCTGTAGCATATTTCACAGGTTTGTACTCTTGAAACAGTAGCTCTTGGCTGCCACAGACATGCCTTATACTTGCCTCGGCTGTAGCCCCAAGTGCAGCCATCGCCATGTAAAACTGGAGGACCATAAAGGTCGACCATCTGGAAGAAGATGGGAACTATCAAGAACAGATTGGAAATTTAAGGAACTTGAACTAAGCCTTGGTCTTACTCAGGACAATCTCAAAGACCAGGACGTGAACGAGCTGCGTACTCATAGCGAGCAAAGCCTCGTCTCTAGATAACCCTGGCATCAAGGCCAATGCCCAGGCAGGCGAGACTTTCAAGAAAGTGGCTGCCAGAACTTCTAGAGGTGAAGAGTGAAGAGTGAAGAGAAAGACTCGCCCGTAAGGCAAATTTCATTGACGAATCACTCAATGCAAATTAGAACCGGACATCATGGAACACATTAAATGGCACCACTTAAATACCGGCCCCTTGTGAGCCCTTAAAAATTTTTCGCCTGCAGTCATTCCCAATTCACAGCCTCCGGATTCCAGTTGCAGTGCTTTCCCTTCGCAGTCCTCAGCTTTAAGTGAGGACTAATAATTTTGATATTTCGTTGAGGTGCCCTTAAATCATTTCCTCTCACATCAACCGACCATCTAAGAGCTTTATATCAATCATTAGCCGCACACACACAGCGCAGCGCCCCCCATTCCTCCAGCAAAAGGGACATGACATCCAAAAACTGGACACCGTCGACCATTAATTAACTCACATCAACAGAAGGAAATCCTACCTACAATCATCCGGAGCAAGGAAAAAAGATGTTAGCCGGGTAAATCTTCCAGACCATTAATTTTCGTCTGAAGCAATTGCGGTCCGGCTCGATGGTGTGATTTGAGGGCGTCAGACCTGCCCCACCACCACGCACACACACATATTCCAAGATTTTTTGCTGTTTCGCCATCACTGACAACTGCTGCTGCTGCTGTCGTCCTCCCCACCGCAGGTGGTTGCCAGTTTGTCTCTTTTTTTTTTATTTAAGGCCGCCCGGGGGAAGGTTACACATTCAGCTTGAAACACACTCGCCAGCGCCATGGCTGCGATAAGAGTTCACCAAAAACCTAATGAACTGATGATTTCTTTTGTTGATGAGGTTCTTGTTAGTTTGCTTGTGCCAACAAACAGTGTTCCAGCGTGTACGTGTGGGAGTGCCCGAGCCGAGGATGATGGGTCGTTGTCCCGCCTCCCCGACAGATCGAAGATGAGCACAACAACTGCTAAAGGGCAGTGCGAGCACACGATGGCAATTTCGAAGAAACCACGCTACGCCGCACCGCTGTGAGATGCCAGAATACCAAACCGACGGGGACCGACCAGCACCAACACCAATGCCGACACCACCGCCAGGAGAATGGGAAGGAGCAGCCGAAGGAGGCGGTGGCGATGATGAAAAACAAGTGAAAAATAATGAAAACTTGGCAGCGTTCTCCATGGATTTTCTGAGAAGACGGTCTTCTTTTTTGTTTTCCCCGGGAATGCGATAAAAACTTGAAACGGTGAGCCTCAGAGCTGAGCATGGGTGTGGAGATTGAGTTCTCGTTTTTCTTCCTTCAGTATCTGCTGGCGGTTTTTCGCCGCACTCCCGATATCGAGAGGAAGATGATAGCGGCGAAGGTGCCAGAGTGTGGCTGCCGGCAATGCCAGTGGGTGGGCAGCGGGTGGAAGCATTCAGTATCGCACAAGTGGTGAGCGTTTTTCCCGCCACGACCCACCCACCGCACTGCACTGCAATTCAACTGTAAAACGTTTGCGATTACAAATAAATTATCTCTAATGGTATTTTTTAGCCCCCCATCCAGACGCTGGTGTGGTCGATGGGAATCGACGAGCGCAGCGCTCTGAGGACTTCGTGACACTGAAAAACGGAAATAATGGCCGGCAAGTTTCGAACCGGAGCGAGGAAATTAAAGAAAATTTAATGTTTATGTTCTCCAGTGGCACTTGGCATTGCCGTTTTTATCTCGAGCAGATAATGCTGATGGTATTCTTGAGAATCATTTCCTCTTTTTTTTCGTTTTTATGCAGAAAAACTTTTGGAGTCTCGCGCCTTAAACGCGTATAAGCTGAAGACATTTGTGTGGGGGATGCAATTTTGCGATCGCTTTCTTTTCTTGGTGCATCTTGAGTTGTTACACCACCGTATGGGAGTAACGGAGGGGTAGTGTGAAAATTTTACTAGCTCAGTGACTTTCAAAATTCTACTCTGTTAATGAGAGGCTGGACTTGGAGCAGGGTATGTATGCTCCTAGGTTGGTGTTCACATAAATACGACTAAGCCGACTAGCTTCAGTGTCAAGGCCGTTGAAGGCGCACACGAATGAAAACAAAGCTACTGATTTCTTCCTGTGATGTCAATGTGATCGGCATATGGGAGCAATTGCACAGACTTGTGGCAGTGTGCGTCATATGATTTTTATATTTTCGCCATCTCGGTGAGATCCTTACATACTTTCTATGGGTGGCAGTATGTCAAAACTGAACAATGCGCACTACAGCGCGTCTCGTCAGCTGTCGAAGGCACTCTTAAATTCGGTTGTGGGTTTTAGAGATGTGGCAGCTCGAAACTATATCAACTCGAGTTGACTCGAGTAGGAGTTGAAGCGAATCGAGTTGCAACTCAAGTTGCCTTACCCAGTCACACCGAGTTAGATTCAATCCGAGTGTGGGCACATTTCTATTCACCATAGATAATAGAGAACCGAGTTAACATGGGTTCGAATTGAAACGAGCCGAGGCCGGATGGTATTCCCCCAATACTTCTGAAGAGGTGTTCTTCATCGCTGGCAAAACCACTACATAAGCTTATTCTCTATTCTACTCTTCAGTTCTCTGTCCGATTTTATGGAAAGCAACATTTGTCCAGCCCTTCCATCAAAGGGCGAATCTTGGTCACCCACCTCGTTCCGCCCCATAGCACTTACGTACCTTATTTCTAAGGTCATGGCAACGCTGATAAATCATCAGCTCATGAAATATCTTGAATCGCGAAAGCTTCTTAATGACCGACAGCATGGCTTCCGCAGCAACAGGTCCACTGGTGATTTGATAGCTTATCTCACCGAAAAGTGGAACAAATCTTTGCACAATACTGGCGCTTGATATTTTTAAGGCATTTGACAGAGTTTGGCATCAAGCTCTTTTGTCGAATATGCGTGCTTATGGTGTCGATGAGTTTCTACCTTCAAACCGAACCGTTCAATCCAAGCTGTTTTGGATGGGTTCAAGTCTGATACCCACAAAATAAATGCTGGTGTCCCCCAACTATTCTGTCTTCGACACTCTTTCTCATTTTTATAAATTATCTCCTCTCTGCTACTTCTAGTCCAATCCGCTCCTCCGCTGATGAGGGCATCCTTAACCTTTCATATTTGTTTCAAAATGCACGACCCTACCCTTCGGACATTGACGAGCGCATTGAATTCCAAATCTTGATAGCATAATAAACTCGGCTGGAATCTCAGTTTTGTTTGTCCGGTTCACAAGAAAGGAGAACTCCTTGACTGAGCCAACTATCAAGGGATCAGTCTTCTTAACATCGCGTATAAGATCTACTCTGCCGTTTTGTGCTCTCACCGAAGCCGAAGCAGAACCTAGGCTCTCAGCATCAACGCGTGTTGTGAGTACTATTGTTCTCTCACGAGTGGAAAGGAACCTACAGTTTTATGCCGACTCCAAACGGATGCTCTTTCTAGACAGGAGGTTCCTTTGACCATTGTCAGTGATTCGAAAGGGGTGGGGCCGTGAAAATTATTTTTGTGTGGCACAGACAAGTGATCGAACTTACGACGTCGAGGTTGGGGTCGACGCGCATACCCACAACACCACTGGCCACCAAATGCGGGAGGCTGGTATTCATGTCCATCATCGCCTACGTTTGATAAATTTTTGTCGACATCGGTGTTGGACAGTCTGCAGATGTGATGTGATTTTATATTCTCCTCACCGACTGTGATTTTACATCTGTATTCTGTTCGTCTCTCCTCTCCATCTAATTGCCAAGGGTTTCGAACGTCCCTCCGGTAGGAGCTCCTTTCAACTGTCCGTCATACCTGATGCACAGTGTTGACTAAATACTAAATAGTCGGGAATTCATCCTTATCTCCTTCTTGGTAGCGCAGCCACTGCATTTGCAACAAATTTTAACACTTAGATACGAGGCGTCATCCAATGTGGTCCACACACACTAGTTCAACTTCAATCAGATCAATGTTTCTACAAGAAGCCAACTTTTGTGAAATACAAGGAATAATTCTGTCATTGAACGGTATGAAGTCACCAGACGTCGATGGAATAAGAGCATGCGATGTAATACGGCACGTGAACATATTTACTTCCATTCTGTCCCAACTGGTAAACATGAGCATAAATTAAACGAAAATTCCTGATAGACTAAAAACCGCTACAGTGCGACCTGTATACCATATAAAGGAGGTCTGAAAAGGTGTGAAAACATCTTTACTGAAATAACCAGCTGACTACTTGCTTCAATAAGTTTTATCATGTCCTAGTATTATTCGTGGACTTCAATAAGGCATTTGATACCCTAAACCAAGAGAAGTTAATTGAAGCACTAGAGCATGCTGGGAATATATAGATATCTGCACAAAAGTAAAAATAAATAAAAAATATAGTAAAAGCAAACGTGTGCAATATGGAGTGCCGAAAGGGCCTAAATTGGGACCAATCCTTTTTATTCAATACACCAACGAGCTCTTACGAGTATTCGGCAGGCAGTACCTAGTGCGTTTTCGGACGATACGGCGAGCGTGGTGCGTCATAGGTCTCTGCACACGGCAGCTACAATAATGCAGGAGGAATTTGACAGTATAGTCCATTGGTGTCACGATCAAGGACTTGTGATCAACGCATCCAAAACCAAGATGATGCACATACGAAGTCCGCATTTCAAGGCCACGCACTGCAGAAGATCGGCCGAGAACATAAATGCAGTGCTTCAGGTAAAGCAAATTTAAACATTCTTCGTGTAGACGACATCTGTAAGATGACCTTAATACTGGAGTACTATGATGACTACCGGTTTATCATACCAACTCAACATGGGCTTAATACCAGAATGTGGGCACAAGGTATGGACAATTATAAATGAACTGTCTGAACAATTAAAACCATGAAAAATAAATAAATCATAAATTACGTACGAGTTGCTCAGTTATCCTGATCAATTACATCCTGCAATTTTTGCAAGAGGCAGCCAGTCGTAACTCTCCTCCCATAATGGCCAAAGCAGTTCTGAGCAGATGTTGTGCATTGTTGAGGTGATAGACTTCTGTGTTGGCTCCGCACGAGTTCAATGTCCTGGTCTCCTCCTCACCCACTGGGGTTACAGGCGCGCAAGCTCCCCCAGCAGCATAATTCCACGAAATCAGCAGTTTCTTCGATTGTCTCAGATCCGATTGGCATCATTTAACTACTCCCCCTTTTTTACCTTTAATCAGTTTTCCAGATAACTTCACACCTTCCCCTAGCCACTCTTCCAGCCAGCGCAATGATTCGCTTGACTAACGAACAAAAACGAAATTCATCCCCTCCGTCGGCGATGAGCAAATATAGAACGCATTGAACGGAAATAATTTGCATCGTTCAGGCAAAAATTGCGAAACGTATCTCAAATGTATCGAAGAGAGAAATATAAAATTTCGTTATTAGTTCGCGACAACAGCCGTAACAGTTTCGAGTTTCCACTATCGCCGTGACGCAATTTTCATCTTGACGTTCAACCCTTGAAGAAATACACTGAGTGAATTTCATCTTAGCTCTGCATATTATTTTTTCCCTCACAAAAAATAGAAAAAAAAAATGCTTCTATTCCTTGTCGTTTAGTCTGCTCTTATCCTGCAGACAGGATGACGAATGCATCCGGCGGAAGAAACATTACACAGCGCGTACAATCCATTGAAATAATATGAAACAGAATGGGAAGCAACAAGAGCTGACGACGAAACAGAAACGACGAAAGGGAAACAAAAAAAAAAAAGGAAAACGAATTTAACTGAAATCACAACGAATGACACTGAGGACCAAATTTATTATAATTCATCTCCTGGTGCCATCAACCGATGCGGATGTATTCTTTCCGCAATCTCAACATCCGATGTGCTCTCTGTCTCATGGCAAGAAGAAATAAAGAAAAACCTATCTCTGCTGGGTTGTCTCTGGTTGATCCTTTACTATTTTTTTTATCCTTCTTCGTATAAATTGTGTGGTTGGAGAAAAACGGTCTCAATCATTTCTTTTTGAGCAAAAGTATAATATTTGCATTGAGAACAATCCTTGAGACCGACTGTAATCATGCTTGGTTAAGGTAACGAGTTTTAAAATTACAAATGAGATTGTGAAATCAGAATCCATCTGTGGCGCCAATGGACACCGCACGTCTACTCCTGCAAATGTACATCGAGTCTGTCTGTGCAGTTCATAGTTTTCCAATGCCTGGCTGAGAATAGATGACGACACATTGATGTGAGAGCTTATGAGTCAGTGAGCATGTTGAAGCGAAAATGGCACCACAAGGTTTAGGAGGGGCAATTGCAATAACGTTTAAGTGAAGTCTCGTGGATTTCCACATCCAAACAGTGGCCTAAAACTGTGCGTGCGTAATCACAATTAAATTTTCCAAGAAAAGGGTTCGATCACTGGATTGTGACGAAGTGAAACTCAAAACTGCTCTTAGTCTATGCACTGATTTATTAGCTTTAATTGCACTTTGCGACTTTATTACGCCTTAAAGTTACCCCACTTTCTTTACTACACAATTCTTTGTTGCCTCTTACTGACACTTACAACACTTAGATCTCTCTTATGCAAAATCCAAAACTAAGCTCTGCTGGGCGACAAGGTCTATATATTTCAATGTTTATTTAAGGAAAAATTGTACAATAGTATTATTCAAATGAATACCCATCTGCTATGACCTTTTCAATGACAACTTTCTACAGTGACAGTACCCTTCCAACGCATGTTCCAATGGAATAATACAAGTAACGCCATCTCTTAGCAAAAGAATTGAGATATGGACCTAATACCAACCCTCTGGCACATTAACCCATTTACACCGTGCTTGCTTATGGTGGTGGTTTTTCTAAAAATTTATTTTGATGACGAATTATGAATACTGGTGTTCGATTCCAGGTTTCAGCAGAGGGAGCTGATCATATGTCAGTGGTTTGTGTCCATGTCTGCTTACCTAAGCATCAGCAACTTGTGATCAGTATTTGATATCTACATTGACGTGCTATCCCACACCATTTAACTAACATTCTCCTTTCTTTTGGGGAGTCTTTATGCCAGGCGGAATGACAGAAAACGCTGACCTTGGGGAGGTTAAAAAATACTCAATTACGATCGACAATCATAGTTCACTGCCTCCTGTGCGTTCGTACTCTTGACAGACATGGGTCCTGCCGGCTTTAGCTTTGTTGTCAGTTGTGGTACCTAACTTGACAAGCCGATCAGTAGAGGTGGTGGCCTACAGAAGCTCAATACCTTCATGAATGATAGGTTCTGTTTGCCCTTAGCGGAGGCTAATAAAATAAGGGGGCACTGAATCCAATCCGAAGGTACACAAATTTTTTGAAGTTCCATTACCAAAGACTATGTACTCTCTTAGGCACGCATTCCATGACATTTGTTGTTTCACCATTAGAGAAGAGACTATCTTTGACGCATCGTTTATTTTGCTCACGATGCTAACCATCAGGCGCGTAACCCAATCGTAATCCGTCGTGCATCTCATACAGACACACAAGAACAAAATTTGATTTGAACAAGTTAGAGATGAAGGTACTTGGTATCTCGCTGTAACATTTATTAGCGGCGTTTACAATACCGCCGTATTACTGCGTAGTTCGACCAAATTTGCATTCACATTGTAGAATGCGGCTCACGTTCTGCTTTCAGTAATGGTGATGTCTTAAATAAGCAAACATCTCTAAGCCCGATCGAGAAGACATGACATATTTATTTCAACCACTGATGCTCGCTCGTTGAAATCAAAAACGCGAATGGAAATTTATAATTCGGTGTTCACATTGTACAACGCAAGGTACAACCGAGAGAATAAGTTGAACATGCATACGACAGCCTATACTACCGTCCTATGGACGTTCACGTTTGTACGACCTAATTCAAATTGGTCTATACGGCCCGGCGGACTATGCGGTAATACAACGTGAAAGCCGCTGTTGCCCGGTGATCGCTCAATGGAGGCCGTAAGTACTTTTTAAAGCGCGTGTTCAATGTGGATCGTCGATATAATAAAGGGTGGTTAAATTTTAAGGGCCGATGTTGAATGCGAACCAAACGTAAACTTTTTCTGCATTCCATTTGACATTTCTCAAAGGAAAGATACACAATGGAGCAACACGATAAAGTTATTCACTATTACCATTAAAATAGGCCTTCAAATCACAATACATATCGTTCACTTCCTGATTTTTTCGGTCAATTTAATCGTCAAATGTGCGTACAATCGGAAAAATCGAGCAAAAATTTGAGCAAACCAGGTCTGTAGGAGATGTGAAAACGCCACTGCATGCAGAAAATATTGCTGCTGTTCGCGATAGTGTGGCTGAAGAGGCGTCCACCTCAACTCGTCGTCGTGCCCAACAATTGCACCTCTCACGCTCGTCGTTGATGAACATTATGCATAAAAACTTGCATTTATACGCTTACAAGATGCAATTGTGATGAGCCACATCATCACCTCATTGGATTCGTCAATTGCCGCATTTGGGCTAATGATAATCGAAGAGTGATTAAAAAAAACCAATCGAAAAACCAATGCACCCACGAAGAGTGACTGTTTGGTTCGGTTTATGGGCTGGCGGCATCATCGGGCCGTAATTTTTCCAAAATGAGACCGGTCAGGCAGTAACTGTGAATGGTGCTCGCTATCGTGAAATGATAACGAAGTTTTTATGGATCGAATTGGAAGATATGAATATGGACGGTATATGGTTTCAACAGGACAGGACTTGCGAACGAAACAATGACTCTTTTGCCCGACAATCAATTGGCCGGCTGTTGGATTTTTTCTTTGGGGTTATTTGAAAGAAAAAGTGTACGTCGATAAGCAGCAACAAATCAAGAGCTAAGCGAGGAGATAATTTATTTATTTATTATTATTATCTACAAGTGACTTACGTACTAACAGACAGACACATTAACTTCATAGAACCTCAACTATGCTTCAGCGTCATTTGGACCATTGGATGGAGGTGTGCCGCCGAGGTCGCTGCGGCCATTTGGCCGATATTTTTTTCGATACATAATTGAACTATACCAATTTTATCATAATAAAAATAAATGACAGTAATTTCCTAAATAATTTGTGTCTTATTCAAAATCAACATCGCCCCTTAAAATTTTACCACACTTTGTTACCCTTAGGATCCAGACTTGAAACAGATTCGATTTGTGTGCACCCATTGGAGGGTAGACATGGCAGATAACAACATATCACGAAGTGACAAAATTAGTGCACAGTTCTTGGTAAGGTTACAGCGATCACTACGAGCCACTGGCCGGAAGGAGATCATGCATTTAGGCGAGAAATGGGTTACAACACACTGTAACATAGCTGCACTAACACGGCAGAACCAGAGTCATTGACCTCAAGTCCTTTGTTCTTTTACAGAGCTTGTCAGAAAAGAAAAGTAAGGTTTTCCTCTAACCTCGACGAGAGATCTAAATTTAACATCAATGATTTAACATGTATGACGCACATCCTTTGTGTTACTGCAAATATTCTGCAAAAATCTTCTCTTACGTGATGACATTTACTTTACTTTTTCTAAATCTACTTCGTGTCATTTAAGTTATTTCCTTCACTTTTGAGGCTGTGCATTCTCACTTCTGAGCACGATGTCTCTAAATGCACATCAACATTCAACACTCAAAGTGAATTTAAGACGGCACAGCGTCCTAGTTCAGTTTTCTAAAGGTACCACTTGGAATACTTTTCCATCTGCTCATTCTTCAGCTTTTTAAGGACTCATGTTGGGTCAACGCGGCCCGTATAGGGACATTTTTCCAAATGATGCTAAAATGGCCGATGTTGTCTTACTTCACCACGAGTTGCTATAGGTCACGAAAGAATATTTGCAGCAGAAAATGATTTTTTTAGCAATATACTGTCAATCGTGGAAGTGAAGAGCACACATTTTTTGGTTTGTTGATATGTTGAACATATTTTTATTATTTTTATTTTTGCAACGCCGGTTGCTATTGGTATTAGCATATTTTCCTGTTAAGTACACTACTAGCTAATAAATAAATAACTACACTCCAGTTTTTTCCATTCGAGTTAGTTAAAAAAACGTAAACTTTATGATTTGTGCCTACTTTAGAAATTGGTATGTTTACCTGATCTGTGCGACCTTAAAGAACTTCCAGGAATTGCTTATCGTGCGGTATTGCACCCAACAAGCGCTCCATTGCAAAGAACATTTGAGCGTTTGCCAAAACAAAGTCGGCATCTATATCCATAAGTTAAGGTTAAAAAAAAAAACTCGAAAAGACGAGTGCACTTTGCACCCATTTATCAAAAGTGCCCCAAAGACCAAGCCGCTAAGAAATGTGTGCTCAGTTGAACCTAAGGCAATAAAATAAACCGATCGTGCGCCGTATAATGGCTCTTACTTATTCCCTAAAACAAACTAAGTCTCCACCCAGTAAAAATGTTGCACTTACAGACTGGTGGACAGCGCAAGCACCAATCCACTTTTCACGTCTTCAACAAAAGCAGCTAAATGGGCTCAATTTATTGGAAAAAAATGTACGTAGCGCTGGACGAATTTATAATTTGTATGAGTGATTGGCGCATTCGAATGATAACCCGAGTGATAATCGATTAGTACAACATTTCGATTCTCAATCAATCACTCGAATGACTACTAATATCTCTCGAGTGGTTAGTAATCACGGCTTTTAACTACTAACACAAGAGAACTCGATTAATGTATCAACAGCGCGAGAACGAGTAACAAAAAATTCTTGTCGAGAGATACTGATCAGGAACATGAGGAGAATGAAAGTGATTTGCGACATTGCGATGGAAGCAAATAAGAGAGCAACACTTCTGGACCTACTGTTGTTGTTGATGTTTTTATCAATGCACCGAGTAGTGGGGTAATACTTGAGTTCTTTTCCCTTGCGTTTTTCTTTCATTCAAATGTTCATTCTACGTTCTTGATGAGAATTTGTCGACGAGAACTATTTGTTACTTGTTCTTGCGCTGAAGTAAGACAATTATCGAGTTATCTTGTGTTAGCAGTTTGTAATTACTTGGTAGTCATTCGAATGATTAGTAGTCACTCGAGTTGTTAGTAGTCATTCGAGTGATCATTCGATTATGAAAATATCTCGATTCTTAAAATCATTCGATTATGCCCATCACTAATTTGTATTATTTTTTTACATGCAACCTGCACTGGCGCTTAGGGAAAGAATATAATACACTCATGCATATGAGTCAAGCCAATTATGGACACCGACACCCGAGATGAGTTCATTTCGACTCCGACAATGGCATATACTTTGAAACGCACGTAAAACCAACGTTGAATCCCGCTGTTACGGACTTCGCCGGAGGCATACGCGGTCTTCTACAACACGTGTGAGCATTGCTTTCATCGCGTTACGCAGCAATTTTCCTCAAAGAACACCTTTGATATACAATTCTCGGTTCGCTCACCACTGACGCCTACACTCACTCGACTGCTTCACGTTCACCTACCGTCTGTTGGAGTGTGTTCGTTGTTTGTTTTTTTTGTTTTCGCCCGATATTCATTCCAAGTTAACAGATTGAATTTCCTTTGCCGGAGAATGTCGATAGCCAATAATTGCAATCGACAGACTTGAGAACACTTGCGTCTGATAACTCGTTTAAAAAGGGGGACACCTGCGTTTGATTACACAAACGTACCTAGAGACAAACAAAAGCCAGAGATTCATCGCACAACAACGGTGACAAGTACCTGAAATTGTGCTTTCACTCGCCTGAATCGTTATCGTTTGCCACCCCTGCAGGCGGTGCTCGGGTAGTCGTTGTTGATTTCAATTCGTTTTTTTTTCTCTTCTATTTGTTCCCTTTTAACTCGACTCACGACAACAACAAAACGTCTGTCACGTGGATTAGGAACCAAACGATTCTTACACCGATTTGACTTAGCTGAAAGAACAAGAGGACGGGCACAAAGAGTGGTTTTCAGATATTCAACCGGCGTAGGCATACAATACACAAAAAGGATTTCAGCCGTACTCTCATTCAATAGCTTAGTCGTATCCTTTTGTTGCCGCCAATGGCAAGGCCGTTGGCAGACGTTTTTGCCGTATTATATGGGCATCCCGTAATAGACAACGTTTTGCTTTTCGATTTCGTCTCCTTTGTGCTGCTGTTATTTCAGGCCGGTTGAAGGCGGTTAAGGATCTTTATGGGTACACTATGCAAATGTGTTTTGGCCCTTAGAACAAAGGCAGCAGCTAGCGCTGAACGCGATTCTATCTGGAATGTGGCACTTTGACATTTTTTGTCTTCCTGGTAAATCGTAGCCCTAGGTGGGCATCCGCTTGTGCTGGGACAGCCGGCCTCTCTTTGATGATGAACGTTGTATACCTCATTGCCCCCGTGTCTGCTGATTTTTGTTATGGTCAGTTCATGAGATAGATTGCGCAGGATTTAAGTTTAATGCTGCCGTAAAGTGAAACGCTCGTCATCGTATTGTAGCCATTGTGAGTGAGCACACAACAATGGGCGTGCATTTGAACAACCGAGTGGAGATACCTCACGTTGTCTTCTTGGAAGACTGTAGCAGCAGTTCCATTCAAGGATTCATTTCGTAGATGAGTGTTTTGAGTTTATTAGAAAATCAAATAAAATTAGAAAATTAAATTGTATATATAAGACCAGTATGCCGCAGATGCTGAGTGCAATGACCGATGCGTTTACTATTTATTTCTTCTTCAAGATGTAATAGCTCACGGATTGCTTCCATAATATTGGCCTTAAGTGCTGGATTATCTAACGTGGTCGGAGGAAAGACTGCCCGGTGAGTGGAATCTCAGCGTCTTTTGTCCGGTCCACAAGAAAGGAGACTACTTTGACTGCGCCAATTATCGAGCGGTCAGCCTGCACAACATAGCGTACAAGATACTCTCCGCCGTTTTATGTGAACGCCTGAAAGCATTTGTCAACAGCGTGATGGGTCCTTATCAGTGCGGTTTCATACGTGGGCAGTCCACCATCGACCAAATATTCACACTTCGGCAGATCCTGGAAGAGACTCAAGAGATGCAGATCGACAACCACCACCTATTTGTCGGTTTCAAGGCCGCATATGACAGCGTGCATAGGACATTTTCAGAGCCATATCTAGTTTTGACATTCTTGCCAAACTCGGCAGGTTGTGCAGGATGACTATGGAGAACTCTCGCTGCTCCATAAAGGTCGGTAACGAACTCACCGAGACCTTTGATGTCAAAAAAGATTTTAGCAAGGCGACACGCTGTCATGGGACTTCTTTAACATCATACTTGAGAAGATCGTGCGAAACCCAAACGTAAACACCCGAGGCACGATCCAAAATCCAAGAGTCCATTCAATTGCTGGCTTAAGCAGACCATATTGACGTGATTGGACGAACACAGCGAGCCGTCAATGAGGCGTTTTCTGGCACTTAAGCGGAAGCGGCTGAAATAGGTCTAGAGATGAGCCGGGGCAAAACAAAGTACATTCTGTCATCACGGAAGGACGCACAACATCGACATCTCGGACAGAGCGTCATATTATGCAGCAGAAACTTTGAGGTAGTCAAGGACTTAGTCTAGCTCAGCTCTGGAGTAAATAGTGACGAAAACACAAGCACCGAGATCAAGCGCAGAATTACTCTTGCCAATCGCTGCATCTTTGCATTCAAGAGGCCATTGAGTAACAGAGCCATCTCTCGCAACACTAAGTTGACTTTGTATATAGCTCTGATCATCCCAGTCCTGCTCTATGGCTCAGAGATATGAACTATTGAACTATTGAATGCGGATGAAGAAGCTCTTAGTTGTTTTGAATGAAAAGTTCTCGTGCGATATTTGGTCCTGATTCCGTTGATGGCGTGTGGAGGAAACCACGAACTGTCCGGCTGCACAGCGGCATGTAACTAGTTAAGAGTCTTCGAATACATCGCTTAAGATGGCTACATCATTTAGAGCAGATGGAAACCACAGCTCCGGCCCAAAGAGTCTTCGAAACTTAGCCATTGGGACAGCGCAACAGAGGAAGTCCTCGCACGAGATGGCGCACACAAGTGGAAAAGACTCTAAACCAACTTGGTGCGCGCAACTGGAGGCAGTTCGCAAAATATCGTGCCGGCTGGAGAGGCATGTTGGTTGAGGCCCAGTTCCACCCCGAACTGTAGCGCCAATCAAAGATGAAGAAGTGCTTGAACAGTTTTCGTTGTGTGTGTGTGCATCAACCCTAACCTCCACGTCGTACGTTCGATTCCTGCTCCGTGCTACAAAAAATAATTTTCGCGGCTCCAGCTCTTTCGAGTCACTGAAAATGTTTCTGTCCAGAAATAAAGCTTCTCAAACTTGCCCGTTCGGAGTCGGCATTAAACTGTACGTCTCTTGCACGCGTGAGAGGACAATAGCACGCACAACACGAGTGGTTGCTGAGAAGCTGGCCATCTACTGGCAATAGCTTGCTTAAAGCAGCCTTCTAGGGCATGGGCCTGTGCGTTGTAGTTTGCTTTCAACATGGCGAGATGCCAGCAACGATATCTGTGAATGCACAGATCAAGTTGACACACAGACTCCACGAGGGGCCCTATGGACAGCCTCTACTGCAGCTGCTTAAAGGTGAAGTAATGTGCGCAGCGGCCTCTTGTCCAGGGGTTTTAACCAGGACACGATCCTCCAGGTTCGGGACGCTCGTGTGGGGCTAACTTTCCCATCTTGTAAAATACACCTTAGAAGGCAACAAGCCTCGGATACGGATGACGCTACTGCTGATTACTTTTGGTTCTGCACGTGGAATGTGAGGTCACTTAATATATCACGTGCAGCTGATGAACTTGCGGAGGCCCTAAAAGAATGTAAGGCTGACATCGCTGCCATCCAGGAGGTGCCATGGGATGGGCCGGACAAAAAGAGGATTAAAAACAGCGATATGTATTACCAGCTGGAGAGGCTTTATGGCTGAGGCCAAGGTTCACGCCGGACTGTTGCACCATAAGAGGAAGAAGAAGGAAAGCAGCCTTAGCTAGTAACTGAGTATGTACACAAGTGAACATGAATTTGTCTCCAACGAATCCACGCGTCTATTAAGACAACGGATGGATCACACGAGCTAAAAAAAAGAAATTAAAAATTCCAAGAGAATACGCAAGGAGAGTTTCCACGACTTTATTGATTGACGAGTGAAACAAGACTCTTTCGTTCAATTTCTACAATCTAACTTATGACCTACCTTAACACTGCGATTACTCGACAAAGCAGAATGAACGCAAATTGAACATGTGAATGACCGTCGTTTGTATCTTACAAATAACCAAGCAAGCGGTTTTGTTTTTAATTTAATTCGATATGCACCTGGCAGGTCGTCAGCAAGTTCAATGTCAGCATTTCCTGTTGACAACAACAGCTTTTGAGTGCTGATGTATGTAACTCACGTTATCTCGGTAAAAACTCGTACAATGTTGCCAAGCTCGCTGGTGTGTTTTCGCAGTCGGGCCGACGTGCAAGTTTTCTTCCGAACGCATAAGGAATAAGGTCAGCAGTTTTGCAGTGATTTAGTACTGACAAAATAAAAGGTGATTTTTTAGCTATTATCCTTTAGGCAACACTGGTTTAAACAGCTGACTCACGTTTAGTGTTTTGTTTGTCATCAGTTGTGTGTCAGAATTTTCACTTTTTGTAAATCTACTTCGTTTCTTCGAGAAGCTTGTTTTCAATTTTTGAGCTCTGTGTTCTTATCCCTGCATATTACACGATTGGCTGTGTAGCATAGCGGGGCATCCTGATTGAACCGGAGGTCCACATGTGTTCAATTTCAGTACAAAATTAACAGCAGACAATGCTTGCGAGTTGATGTTCTCTTAACTTTTAGCCACAGAGGCCACATCCTCATCTTGGCGCACTGTTGGGGTCTTGTCCATTAGCAAACAAGTCTAACGAAGTTTTTGGACAAACTTGCGTCCAACAGTCGCGGTGGGTGAATCATTTCGGAAAGAAAACTTCTCAAAAAATCTCTGTTTTTCTTGCACTCGCTTTGGGAATGAGTTTCACATAATTCTCAAAGTTTTTCAAGCGTAATGCAAATAATTTCGTTCGACGGAACGGTAATACTTGACTCCAGTCCAGATTGCGAGTCGGCAGTCAGTGTCCAAATAGCTTATGATTTTAAGAGAAAAAAAGAGATGACCAATCCTGCTTTCACATATACTAATGGCCGGCTTTGAAAGAGGTTTCCGCTTGAGTACATACGCTGCGTCAAAGTGGGGTTGGTTAGATAACACCATTAAAATAGACATCGGAATTGAATCATTTAGATGGGAAAGGAACTGGCAAAGTATGCCTAAGTTTCATCCTCGATTTGATATCTCTCGGACCTAATGGGCTACGGCTGCTTTTCTACATATCTCTTAGTAGCCCTTCCATTTTGACTATGTTCCCAGAAGTGACACTCAACCCTATTAGAACTCTAAATACATACCAACGTAACTACCATCAGATACTGTTTTTAATAAAATAAAATAAAATTCCTTCTTATAAAGAGTCTGAATGTAAATCAATAAATTTGAATATTCAAGCACCTCCACAGTGCATGAATCCAATCAAAAATGCATCGATTATGGCGAGCGCCACTTCGGCACAAGCACACGGTGGCAATCATTTACCGCATTCACTTTGTTTCACATTTTATTGTCGCAATTTAATTGGTGACTGTAAAGCTTTTAATTTCACGCTTTCATTCTGTGCTTTCAGCGTCGCTTCATTACTTTGGATGTAGTTTTCAATTAAGAAATGTCAGGTGTGCAGCATGATTGTACTCCAGCGCGACTATTGTCTTTTTAATGAACACCAATTACCCGCTCTCTTCATTCTGCTTTCATTTTCGTGTGGGAAGTGTCATCGAACGTCATCGTGCTCATATGGTGATTTAAAAACTGAAGTGTACGTCATTAAAGTAATTTTTACTGAAGGATTCAATTCGATTGATTTAATTTCAACTGAAGACGTGGCAGCAATTTTATATCAAAAGGGGGTTTCTTAATGTTGTGGCAATGCCGACCGGAGTTCTATGGGGATAAAGAATGTGTCAGAGTTCCCAATGCCATCGTCTCGATCTCAGCAGGACAAAAGTTCCCGCTTGCAAGAGCAGTCTCGCGTGTTACGCGATCAAGGAAGTGCAGTAAAACAGTCAAATTGGACCACCCTGCGGAGCCAAGAATTGTGAATCAAATTGCCAATTGGGTCGATTTGGTCTATTTGTGTTCGTTTGTGCATAGTTATTTATTTAGTTTACATACTGCATAATGTACCTATATCGTCATCACCACCAGTGGGTGTGAAGCGCGCATTAAAGTCTCCAGGCTACTCGATCCTGCACCATAGACTCTATCTTATCAGGATATGTGCCCTGACTCAACCAAGCACATTTTTTGACTTAGTCCAACTAACTCGCCCTGAGTCTGTCAAGAGGACGCCTTCCTCATGGATTCGCATGTAGGGCATGCCTCGGAAGTCGTTATGTGGGGACATTTGTGTCACTTGTCCAAACCATCGAAGCATAGTTCTTACTGTTCGGAAAAGTAGTTGCTCGACATTGAGTTCCCTGCATACTGCCGTGTTTCTCACTCTTACCCGGTGAGTAACAATAATGTCGGACAGTCACGTTGCTACTCCTACATCATCAAATCAAAGCTTTCTTGGGACTGTCTACAAAAGCTGAACCAGCTGAACAATTGAAGCAGGCGTAAAAAGGTTAAGCTGTGCTGGATACGGTGTAA
Source organism: Eristalis arbustorum (assembly GCA_916610145.1). Taxonomy (NCBI): domain Eukaryota; kingdom Metazoa; phylum Arthropoda; class Insecta; order Diptera; family Syrphidae; genus Eristalis; species Eristalis arbustorum. The sequence goes on from OU744316.1 coordinate 30,851,919, forward strand.
CATCCTAAAGAAAGAAGACACATCCTATAAGATCTCTGCAGTTCTGTGTAAAAGTCTGAAACCCTACGTTAACAGCCTGACTGGTCAATATCAGTGCGGTTTCAGGCCAGCGAAATCCACTATTGACTAAATATTGACTTTATGGCAGTTCTTGGAAAAAGACCAAGGAGCTTCAAGTTGATACTCACCACCTGTTCATCGACTTTAAGACCGCGTATGACAGTATTTATAGAAACGAGCTATACAGCGCCTTGTCTAGTTTTGGCATCCCTGCATAACTCGTCCATCTTTGCATAATGACCATGGAAAACGCCCGATGCTCCGTCAAGTTCGGTAGAGATTCTACCGAGATTTTTGATGTCAGAAAAGAACTTAGACAAAGCGACGTATGTCATGCGACCGTGCGGAACTCGAATGTCAACCAGAGGCACGATCTTTCTCAAATCTGTGCAACTGTTCGCATATGCCGATGACATTGACATCATCGGAAGAATACAGCGGGCTGTCAGTGGGGCGCTTGTGAGCATCAAGAAGGAAGCGGCCCAGGGGCTTGCGGTTAATGAGAGTAAAACAAAGTATATGCTGTTTACGAAAAAGTTCCACTAACATCGACGTCTTGGACAAAACTTAATTATAGACAGCTAATAATAATAATAATAATAATATGGGTGGCGCTGCAGCCCGTAGAGCGCCAGGGCCTAGCTTCTCATCAACCACTCATGTTGTGCGTGCTATTGTTCTCTCACGAGTGGAAGGGACCTACAGTTTTACGCCGACGCCGAACGGCCAAGTTTGATAAGCTTTTTCTAGACAGGAAATAGCATACTCCTTGAGCATTGTCAGTGACTCAAAAGAGGTGGGGCCGTGAAAATTATTTCTGTCGCTCAGAGCTGGAATCGAACCTACGACGTCGAGGTTGGGGTCGACGCACGTACCCACAACGCCACGGACCACCATTTTAGGCAGCTATAACTTTCAAATAGTGAAAGACTTAGTCTGCTCCGAAGTTAATACAAGCAATGACACCACCGCAGAGATAAAACGGAGTATCATGCTGGCCAAGCGCGATATTTATACCAGCCAGCATCCTTTCCAGTAAACTTTGCCGCCATCAGGCTGTGGGCACTCATTATATTCGTGATTGAACTCCACGGTGGCTCCTTCAGATGCAACATAAGAATTTTCCCACCGGCACTACGCACATAAACCCTTTTACTCCATATGCTGAGTTTGTGGGGGGTAGGTTTCTTCTGTAGCCTTATTATAAAGACGGATTATGGCTACTACTTCAAATGGTGTTAGATTTTTCTCCCACTGATGGCGCTCCCTTATAGGGTGGTTTGTGTCCACGGCACAATATTTATTCTTCGCTAGAAGCATTTAATACATCGGATACATCGGACAGTGCTTGGCAATAGCAGACGAGGTCCGGAACAACCTGAAGTAGCTATCCGGTGTGACTCTGTTTGAGACGTCGTTGTTGGGTCCTATACTGAGAAAAATGTTCACTTTGATTTCCTCCCTGGAGAGACCAATTTCAGTCTCGTCCGTCGGAATGCTCCATATTAACGTTCGATGGAGTCGTAACTGGAAATTCGGTCTGCAACCATAGCTTGTCATATATATACCTTAAGGGACAGTTTTTTTATGGCATAAGCTTGAACTGCATAGAAAAGCCGGATGACGATACAGTCTAAGCCGAGCATCCTGTGCTAGTAACCTGATTATTTTCAACATCAAATGTCTGAGGCTATAGACAGAGCGGTTGGACAATCAGTTGAGCAGATCTTCTTTTGTCATCCGCGACAGAGAGGTAATACATGGAAATTCACTTTCAATCCCCTTTGCAACCGCCCACTACGTCTAACAGTGGCCCATCTGCCATGAATGGAGCTCAGCTGCTAGAGTTCAGCACACGAAGTTGAGAGCAGGAGAGGTTAGCTGCTGACGCTTGTGTCTGCATGAAGTGCAGTATCAAAGCATGTGTTCCTCTGCTGGAATAACAAAATATTTCCTTTTAAACCGTCCAACCGTTCCAATAGCAGCAAATCCGGCACCGACGTCCACATGAACACTCACAACAAGCAGGAAAATATATAAAGTGTCGTGGGTTACGAGAGTATGCAAGTAAATTCGACGAAACTCTCCATTTCTATATGAATCCCAAATGTACAGTCATCCGAGAGAAACACTCACTATTTACCAGCGGAAGTATCTGCTGCCAAATGGGAGCAGTCCCGGCCGCATCAAGCCCAAGTGCAGACGATGAGTTTCTTCGAAAATCGATATAAAAACGAGATGAAGAAAGTTGCTTTTTGAGTCGCGCAGAGGTCACTTTGAATGCTGTTCCCCTAGAAATGGCATCCCCATCCCATTCTTCGCTTGATTTGTCGTTCGCCGATTTTTCAGACAGACGAAATTAACTTCTCCTCCCATCTCCGTCCGACGAATTTCAGCCTGTCGGCAGCGTGTCATGCGACACCAGTCGTCAGTCGTCATTACCGAAAGTGATGACCCTGAGTCTCTGTGGGACCTTCACAGTAACCAACGAACAAAATGGTTGCAGGCAGACATTCGCCGCCCTGCTAATGAAAACATTCAATTCATGGATGCTGAAAATAATTCACTTCAAGTGACAAGACTGCAGACCCGACCCTGCCGTGGGTGGGGCGGACGAACAATGTATCTCCTCACAGATGTCAAATCATAGAGTCGATGAATTATTTATGCTTGTCGTCACGTTTTGCAAATAAAATCGTAAATGTGGAAATAAAGCCAAATGTGACCTAAGGCCCTGACCTTCTGACGGATGATTGAGGGATCTGCCAACGGCACAAGAGCCTCCCTTCAAACTCAATCAGTGCATAAAGGCAGCTGTTATCCGACAGAGGAGTACACTTAAACTTAAATCGACTTTTGATAATGGATATAAAATATGAGATGTTTTCCTCTTTGAAGGGGCGCCCTTTGACGAGCCGAGATGTTCCTGGACTGATTCTTGCTATGCATGAGCCATCTGATGGAGTCAGGTGGAGTGTGAGCATGCCGAGCGATGATGAATGAATAGGAGGCTAGATGAAGTTCAGTGTGTTGTGCTTCCATCAAAGAAACATTTTGTAGTTATTATTTACCAACCATGGGAGATTTTTTGAGTGGAAAATGCGGCTAAGCTCCTGGCCATCTTAATAAAAATCAAATAAAAAAACTCCTTGATAACTCCCAAAGGTGTTCTCACGTTACAGCCAAATGATCGAAAACCCTCGTTCATTACTGGATGTGCTTACTTTCAAGACATACGCGGAGTCCCTCTGGGGGCATAAATCAGCCTATGGCGTCTTGACTATAGAAGAGGTGTGACGGAATGTATCAGACTTTTGCGAGAATATACGTAGCAAATCATTATTGCACGGTCCCAAGGCGAAGTAGTAGAAGCTTTCATGGCAATTGAGGAACAGGCGAAGCGAACTGGTCTAAAGGTCAACGAGGACAAAACCAATTGTATACTGTTGAGCAAATAACGATCAGCCGCACACCACCTAGGCCAACACATAACAATCGACAGCTACAATTTCTACAAAAAAAAAACAACGTAAACTCCACGAATGACATCGGTGGAGATCCGACCTAGAATCGGCCTTGACAACCGATGCTTCTTCGGCGAGCAACTGAGCTCGAAACTCCTGACGCGAAGGACCAAAGTCACGCTCTACAAAACCCTTATCTTGGCCGTCCTTCTTTATTGAGCCGACAGCTGGACACAAAGCAGAACAGCAGAGCTGATTCTTGGTGCCTTCGAGAGAAAAATTCTGCGTCGGATATTTGGTCCCGTCTGCGAGGAAGGCGAATGGAGGAGAAGACACAACCGCGAACTCTACGAGCTGTACAAGGATGTGGATGTAGTCCGGAAGGCAAAAATCCGTCGACTACACTGGCTCGGCCATATCGAGCGAATGGACAACAACGCTCCAGCAAAGAGGGTTTTCGAATCCAGGTCTCCTGGTTCGAGAAAGAGAGGAAGACCGAACCTCCGGTACAAAGACCAAGTCATCGCGGATGTAAGACAGCTTGGCCTCTATGACTGGAAGCAGCGTGCCCATGACCGTCATCGATGGAAGGCAGCAGACCGCTCAGACCGTTCATGGCGCGTCTGCCTGATAAGTAAGTTAGCAAGTATACGTAGCAAGTGCATACAAATTAAATTGTGATCTACTACATATGAAGTAGATTCTCATCTCTGGACAGTACTTGGACTTGTTGGACGCATCTCCTTTCTAAGCAATTTCAATGCGATCTATTCACTCAAAATGATAAGGGTGGCATATAAGGTGAGGAACGTCCCAGAGAACTAAGTCCACTTTGGTAAAGTGCACTTATTTCCCACTTAATGAGAACTCAATCTCTTCGTGGACTATATGTGAAATAAATTCTGACTCTCACAAGGGATTCTTCCCCAAAAAGTGCTTCGATTTTCTAGAAATTTTGACAGTGAATTTAAAGTAGGCTTTGAGGTAGCCCTTATCTCGAACAGGATCTTAAAAGTCTTTCCCGCAGGGCTTAATTCGCTCACGCCACTTCGTCGCTCCTCCAAGGCTGCGTCAACAACTGTCTATCAGAAGCTTAAAATAAATAATAAAATAAATAAACGCTGCCAGGGCTCAACTTCTCAGCAACTACTCATGCTGCACGTGCCATTATTCTCGCACGTGTGGGAGAGACCTACAGTTTTATGCGAACTCCAAGCTACCATTTTTGAGAAGATTTATAAGGTTGGGATGTAAAAGATATTTCGACAATCGCATGTCGACACGATAGGGTCAGGTGTGTAGGAACTGACGCACACACCGGCTCGGGTCACTAAGTACTTAGACCTTTAATACATACCACCGCCTCCAGGCGGACTATACGTTTGCAAGTATCAATAGGTAACTGTTGCGTTTTTTTATTTACCTCTATATTCACTTGTCGTTGTTGTTTATTCAATTAATTTCATTATTTTTATCTTAGGTCTCAGCCGCGTTTAGAGATGGGGTCAGGCATTTAAGAGTCAATTTTCTACCTCTTTTTCTGTATCCCGTATCCATCTTGTAGAAACCTGTCCATGATGACTGGCGACTGAGGACATAGCTGAATTTGTGTAGGTTTTGTCGAGCTTAGAAAATTCTCTTGGTGACGACAACATTGACGATCCAGACTATCTTCGCTTGAAGGATGAACAACTGCCTGATTCAACTGAAATCGTAATTTCGTAGTTCAAGCACAAGCTTCAGTATTGTTAGTCGTCGTGGGCAGTATCGATCTCACGGATGGTCTTGTTGTTTCGCAGGGAGACTTGAAATGAACGAACCGTAATTCCTACCACCTGTTAGATGTACCTACTTACTTAAGTCCTTTAACCCCTCGGGGGCATAAGGTGTCAACAACGCCTGCACGCCATCTCTAAAGAACTCGATTCCTCTTCAACTGTTCTGCGCCATGTCTGCCAAAGGCGTTCCGTTGTTCTGCCTGCCTGCGTAAGCGGATTCCACCGCATGGCGTACTCCGCAATAGAATAGTCTTCGCGCCGTAGGTTGTGTCCAATCCACTGCCACTTTCCTCCTTCGTATTGTAATGTTTATAGGTTCCTGGCCCGTTCTCGGGTACAATTGTTCGTTAAAGATCCGGTTCGGCCAAAATATGCTTAGGATGGTTCTTAAACATCTGTTAACGAAAGATTGCAGCTTTCGTGTGGTAATGGTGTACACTTTCCACGTACTGCATCCATATAGCAGCACCAACTCTACGTTGGAGCGGAACAGTCGCGACTTGGTTCTTAAGCTGATGACATTGCTTTTCCAGACCGTGGATAACATTCCGATTCTGTTGCTCACGTCCAGTTCGGTGCCACCACGATCACATAGATATGTAGCTGTCAACTTTCTCGACTTCCTGTCAAGAGCAATGCTCAGGTTGGAGCGGCCGTCAGAATTATTAAGTGCATTAGCTTTTGTCGTATTTATTTTGAGGCCCACATTGTTTGCTTCTAGATTATGGACCATCAAATGAAGATCCATTATCTGATGCGAAAGGAGACAAACATCATCAGCGTAGTCTAGGTGTTTAGGGTAAGATATCATAGTCCATCGAATGCCAAATTTCCGTCCATCAGTGCTGAACGGAGTACATCGCCGATATCCACCAGAAACAATAGTGGTGACAGTATGCACCCTTGACGAACTCCACTTTGGACCTCAAACTCCTGACAACTTACCATTGTGCAAGACGTGACACGTACTACGTTCATATGGAGCCTTTATAATAGCTATGCGTTTTTCCGCAATGCCTATCCTACTCAAGGGCGACCAGATAGCATCTCGATGCAAGCTATCGAAAGCCTTCTTGAAGTCGATGAACACATTGCTCAATAATGATTCGTAAGGTGCTTATGCGGTCGATGCAGGAGGATCCAGCGCGGAAAACCGCTTGTTCCACATCGATAATTGAATTTGAATGCTCTTGCGTTCCAGAACTATTCGAGCTATTATTTTTTATACTGCTGAAAGCACGCGCATACCTCTTCTTCGTTATCCCAAGCTTTGTATATCACCGGATTCAGCAAGTCTGCTCATACATTCGGCGCATCGGACAAATAAGTCCGCAGGGATGCCAGCAAATGCTTTGTTTTTCTTGAGGGACTTGGTTGCTGCTATTGTTTCGCTTTTACTGGGAAGTCCGGTGCGAATTCGGGCATTTGTTGCGATAGAGTACTCATTAGAGCTCGATAACATTGCGCTGTCGTCTAGGTGGTTTAAGACAGTCGCAAAGTGTTTTCTCCATCTAGTGAGTTGCTCTTCAATATAAATGTCATGCACATATAACATCTAAGCGTTCGGGTGCACCTCATTACCTATGTAAGTCACCGTGGTCAACAGTTTCATCGTGTCGGTTAGCCAACCATCAGTAAAAGTGCCGCTCACTGGTGCATTTTTTTCTATCGCGATAACCGCAAATGATTCACGTGGATGCAAGCTACATTCCGTTCGTATCGGAGTCGTTTCTTCAATGTTCATCGGAGATAACAGGACATCCTTCCTCATCCTGTATCAGGCCAGTGGTATCGAGACAGAGGGATGCTGCAGGAGGAATAGAGCCTTTGAGTAGTAAGCCCCTATGATCAGGCTGTTGGAAGAAGCCATAGCTCGTGCAGTACAACTTCTGATCAGCTTAATATTTTTCAAATTTGCCTCGTTATACAGGACCTCGGGCGTACGACACAACCGAAGACATTGTCTCCCAAACAACCTCGTATTTTCCATTTGGGAAGGACTCACGTTGATGCACAGTGGACGACCGCATAAAATATTTGGCCGTATGAGGTCCGTGTAACAGATTGCCTGGTAATGTGTTGATTGATGAAAAGCAACCCTCCTGCAGCAGCAAAGGCTCTTTTGGCTTGGCATTATCATTATTTGATCTACATGATCCAAATAAGGGGTCGCTGGGAAAAAGGTATGCACTAGAGATCTCTAAATCGAAAACAATGGAAAATTTAAACAGACATATACCTTAGCCAAAATGGATAGGTTCCCTATTATCCCTAATACCGGGAAAGCGATGTGAAAACGAACATGGAAGACACGGACCATGATGGTGCGTCATGGAGACTATGCTACCAATATGTTCAACACCTTCTAGCACCACTGGCACTGATGAATCGATTAAGAAAGACAATTCTTCACAGGCTTGCAGGTATAGGTTCAGCTGCACCATAAACTACTCTATTCACTGTGACCGGAAAAATCAACTCCAATCACTTATTATCAAACCTGCCTCAAAGAATGTCTCAGAGATTCCAAAGACAGACTGAGACAGTACGACATCATGGATTTAAAACACAACCACCATCAACGCCGCTTTAATATTCCCATTCCATTTGGACTCGTGTTACCGGCAAATGCTTATCGAAAAGCACGCAATCCTACCCAGAATTAGAAGCACCACCACCCACCCCGCCAAGAGGATCACCCGTAATCTGAACGAGCAAGAAAACTATGTCTCTACCACAAAAGACATTGTGAGTAATCTCATTTGTCCCAGGTTGTTGCTTTTAGAATAATTAAAAACCCAAGATGGATGTTCCCATTGTGTGCCGGCAACAGGACTGCTCCGGCCGGGACTGGCAGAGGCGAGATAATAACAGAAAAAAAAAGGAAGAGAAAAATGAAACATGACGCAAGTGGCGTTTCATCCCGTCAGCCCTGGCAGACAGCTCCGGCCCGGAGACGAACGACGGCGATTGCACTAACTCGGGCAAAACTATTCCCGTAATTATGTGGGAGAGGCGAGGGTTGAATGCCTGATTGAAGTGAAGAGCTTGCAAATACTCACATTATACGGCACTACAGTGAACCTGGCTGCTGGTATTTTTCTCATTTTCAACTCGAATGGAACGAAAACAAAAAGATCGGGCCCCATTCAGTGCAATGGCAGGAAAACAACAGTGTGTATGACATTCCATAAATGGACCACAGAAGTAGGCCGAGCGGGAGATTATGCACAAAGCCCTAGGACTTTACAAGATTATGATGTATGAACTTTGCGGTTGGATAAATGTTTGAATTTTCCTGTTCTGAGTGAACAGTTGGACAGGTGTCGGGGCATGCAGCTGCTTTTTGTGCCTTTTACAAGTCAACGCAGTGATTTGGAAACGTAAACGTGATGAAAGTTGCGTTGGATTGTCGGATGGGATAAGCAAACTTGTAGACTGTGTCACGCGCTACTTGGGACGTTCGGAATTTTTTTGTTTTCAATATTGAATTTATTTTTCAAAGTAGTCTTATCTCAGCGCGATACATTATCTCAAAACTATGTACAAATTAGTTGCAACATTTTTGGACAGTTTTGAAGCTATGGCTAGACTGCGATTCTATGACTTGGTCTGAGCATTGGATCAGCTTTAATGGCTCTATGGCCGATGCTGAACAGATACGTGTCCTAGAAGCACTTCTTCCTAGTGCTGGAGCTATTAAGCGGTGGTGACCCGAAAACCCTCTATTATCGTCACCATCATCATAATTTTCTGACCCACATTATCCACTAAAGGGTCGCGGGGCTAAAGCGCACACTAGATATATAAAGCCACTCAATCCTCGACAATCGATTCTAACTCATCCGGGCTGATGTCCAGGCACAAACAAGCCGTCCACCTCGTCCTTGATTTTTCAAAAACCCTCTAAACATTCCTATATTGATGTTGGTTTTAAGTTCTAATGTCTAAGTGAGCCAGGGCACCTTATCTACCTTCACACCTAATCCTGTCACTGTCACTGTCACTGTCACTGTCACTGTCACTGTCACTGTCACTGTCACTGTCACTGTCACTGTCACTGTCACTGTCACTGTCACTGTCACTGTCACTGTCACTGTCACTGTCACTGTCACTGTCACTGTCACTGTCACTGTCACTGTCACTGTCACTGTCACTGTCACTGTCACTGTCACTGTCACTGTCACTGTCACTGTCACTGTCACTGTCACTGTCACTGTCACTGTCACTGTCACTGTACTGTCACTGTCACTGTCACTGTCACTGTCACTGTCACTGTCACTGTCACTGTCACTGTCACTGTCACTGTCACTGTCACTGTCACTGTCACTGTCACGTCACTGTCACTGTCACTGTCACTGTCACTGTCACTGTCACTGTCACTGTCACTGTCACTGTCACTGTCACTGTCACTGTCACTGTCACTGTCACTGTCACTGTCACTGTCACTGTCACTGTCACTGTCACTGTCACTGTCACTGTCACTGTCACTGTCACTGTCACTGTCACTGTCACTGTCACTGTCCAGTCACTGTCACTGTCACTGTCACTGTCACTGTCACTGTCACTGTCACTGTCACTGTCACTGTCACTGTCACTGTCACTGTCACTGTCACTGTCACTGTCACTGTCACTGTCACTGTCACTGTCACTGTCACTGTCACTGTCACTGTCACTGTCACTGTCACTGTCACTGTCACTGTCACTGTCACTGTCACTGTCACTGTCACTGTCACTGTCACTGTCACTGTCAACTGTCACTGTCACTGTCACTGTCACTGTCACTGTCACTGTCACTGTCACTGTCACTGTCACTGTCAGCTGTCACTGTCACTGTCACTGACACTGTCACTGTCACTGTCACTGTCACTGTCACTGTCACTGTCACTGTCACTGTCACTGTCACTGTCACTGTCACTGTCACTGTCACTGTCACTGTCAACTGTCACTGTCACTGTCACTGTCACTGTCACTGTCACTGTCACTGTCACTGTCACTGTACACTGTCACTGTCACTGTCACTGTCACTGTCACTGTCACTGTCACTGTCACTGTCACTGTCACGTCACTGTCACTGTCACTGTCACTGTCACTGTCACTGTCACTGTCACTGTCACTGTCACTGTCCACTGTCCACTGTCACTGTCACTGTCCACTGCACTGTCACTGTCACACTGTCCACTGTCCACTATCCATACTGTCCACTGTCCACTGTCCACTGTCCACTGTCCACTGTCCACTGTCCACTGTCCACTGTCCACTGTCCACTGTCCACTGTCCACTGTCCACTGTCCACTGTCCACTGTCCCACTGTCCACTGTCCACTGTCCACTGTCCACTGTCCACTGTCCACTGTCCACTGTCCACTGTCCACTGTCCACTGTCCACTGTCCACTGTCCACTGTCCACTGTCCACTGTCCACTGTCCACTGTCCACTGTCCACTGTCCACTGTCCACTGTCCACTGTCCACTGTCCACTGTCCACTGTCCACTGTCCACTGTCCACTGTCCACTGTCCACTGTCCACTGTCCACTGTCCACTGTCCACTGTCCACTGTCCACTGTCCACTGTCCACTGTCCACTGTCCACTGTCCACTGTCCACTGTCCACTGTCCACTGTCCAACGAGAGGAGTAGGAGTCGGCCTACCTACCGCATCAAACAGTGCTCCGTTCAAGGAGAGAGACCGAGAAGATAGACCGAGTCAACCGAGTTGTGTGCTCACACGTGTCGAATGGTTCGTGGATTTTATGTTGAATGTCCATTTATTCGTTTCATTTTAGTTCCATCAACTCGGCTTGACATCATTTAAACTCGGTTCAACTCGGTTTGGGCGTACTTGGGTTGACTAGGTTTTCAACTCGAGTTGACCCATCTCTGGTTTCAATGGTGTATTATCTGACGCTCATTCTGGTCAGGCGTTTTGAATCAAGAGCAGTCCACAATTGTTTCGTAATGTGCGATTAGATCATCAGCCATTTGTTTGAGCAGCAATAGTCCTGCCAAGGTGGACTGCCAAGGAGGTCAGATATCCACTCAAAAACGCATGCCCAGCTGGTGCCCTTTCCGGCGAGCTCGTCTATTTCACAGCTCTCAGAATTGTGACGGTGTCGCACCACCCATAAGCCGAATGTTAAAATTATTGTCCATCTCTTTGGGAGACAGGCCATAGTTCTGGAATTTGTTTGCATTGATCGTGACAAATATGCCAAATCGTGGCATGTTTTGAAGCACTTAGTCAATTTAATCAGAGCAGAGCCAGTGAGAAGGTAGAACATACTTTTCATCGTCACTAGGTGCACTGTGAAGGGACCAATCTCCAAGCAGAAACACTTTAAGGTGTGTATCAATCTTCAGCTGGAATATAGAATGGAACATACCCTCAGTCATGAGCCAGTAAAGCAGTGAAGTTTATTCGAAGGTGCACTGGTGTTCAGCGCACACCGCTTACCAACCAAAGCACCCTACACCTAACCAAATTAAATTTTATATCCAGAACTTAAATGAATATGCCACATTAATAACGAAATGCATGGTCATACTTTCTTGAGGATATGTTGACTATTTGGGGATCTTTAAGAGTACCTGCCAAATTGTTGCTATCACTACCCTCTGTGAGAAATGGCTGACTGTCTGGCTTTTTAAATAACGGTGAGCATGTTCCAGCATTCAAAATTCGTTAGCAAGGTATAGTGTTACCTCTGTTTTCCGACAAAGTAGTTGCTAATCACCAGTGTTGCCGAGTGTGTCTTTAAATTGTTCGTTTAAATGCAGCCAAATGCATCGAAAGACCCCGGAGATACTAGATCGTAATTAAAATAGAAAATGAGCACCCTCCTGGAAGCACCTCGGCACCTTACGGCTGTCAAGAGTTAGCGTTTAACGCTTGGCTCAATGCACATGACCGTCCCAACATAACATGAAGTTAATTCCACGAATCTTCCCTGGAGACACTACTGTTCTAATTTTGAGAGATTCGCTCCAGGTGATGCGTACCAATTGATGTTGATATTGGCTTGCTAAAGGTCGATGGACACAAACTAAACTACACTGTAAGGTTGATTCGCCGAACTGCCTATACACCACCAGGATGCGGTTGCAACGGCAATTAGAATTCCGTCATCCCCGAAAATCAACGAGGACAACATGAAAACATTCTCGAATACCCCCGAACGAGCGTCGAAATATTCGAAAGCTGTAACATTTACCGCCCCAATTAACAAATTGACTCCCATAAAGGCGTAATTGACTCTTCCCCACTTGGCACTCAATAGAGACAATTTGCAAGGGCCCTGGGTAAATGTAATTAGCCACGTCTTTAGGACACGAGTCAACACACTTCCGATTCGGAAATGACCCAGTTTAAATATTTACATCCCCAGCTGTCAGGCTTAACTGCAACTGCATGAAATTATTTGATTAAGGCGATTATCGAGATGAATTTTTATCATTTTACATTTTTTTTCTCTTTGCAGTCCAATCAGACCACCTACCACCGGGACCAGTGGCCAAGGAGCAGCAGCAACGATCATAACGTCCCTCAGCCAGCAGATTGCCACGACAAGTGTACTGAATCAATTTCTCTGTATGGAAATTCAATTTCAGATTTATTAAGGATTTAATTGAATGGGAAAAGAGAGACGAGACGTCGAAGGCCTACATGTACAGAGTACGCCATCGTCTGCACATCCATCGATACCACCGCTGCTCGGCGTCGTGACAGTGCCATGTGTGCAAATCGAGCGACATTAATACCATTCGCCCCATCCCCATCCCCACCACCACCTACCGATGCATAATTGTGCACCCATGAGGCAAGTGGTTCCAATTGAACCTTTCATCGATTTCGGGGGTATCGAGAAAGGATTCAATTGCCGTTGCAAGGGAAGCCGATGCATACCAAATGCATTAGCGAACTCGAATGCGCACACAGCCTACCATCCGCCTACCATCTAGGCCCACTACCAAACGTGTGCGGGTGTTCTCGAATGAATGTACAAAACATCTTTTCCTCCTGTTGCCGTTGCCAAGTCATTGAAATGAAAAATTCAATTTATTGCCGGCAGATATGACGTGTATATTCGAGAAATATTTATGTACACCATCCACAAGCAGGCGAGCGCACAGGGGTACGGTCTCTGGGTGGAGTGAATGCCCATCCCGATTGGGATGCAGGGAGCAGTTGCGTTCCGATATTTGTGGTAGAACAACGTACCGCTGCCAATCGATGGCTCAGAAAAAGATGTTAATGACTTCACATACTTGGTTAAACGCAATCAGTGTTGCCATACGGGGAGGATTTAATTTCCCTGATGCGATTACCTCAGATGTGGGAAATTATTACCGCCGGACTAATTGCAGGCTGGGTGCATAGATGTGAAATCCCATTTCTTGATTGAGTCGGCTTTCCCTAGGAAGCCCATCAACAGCGCAACCCATCACCCCATTCGAGCACAATGCCCTGCGTGACGGCATTGCATTCAAGATGCTTGATATTTTCGAGACTGTGCACGATATTGCGGAAGAAGTGGCAACATGCGCCGAAGGGAGTGCAATTTGCAAACGATGACTGCTGGGCTGGCAATTAATTTAAATGTTAATTGACTTGTGTGGATACTGTTTTTTGAGTTAAGTGAGTTATTGCTGCACGGATAAAGAACTTAATCGAGTTGTTACATTACTGAGTGGGGAGTTGTGAGATGCCTTCTGCTTGCATTGTAAACCCTTCCTGGAGATCGTGCACATTGAGTCGCCTTACTTGTGCTGTCTTGAGTCTACATTTTGGAAGACTGACGGCAATGAACCGATTTACTCAGTTGCAGGCTTTAAAGATATATCACAAGATTGGGTTGCATAGCTAGTGTCAGACACGGGGTCAGAGACTCCTCGTCTGCTTTCCCCTATTCTTCTTCTTCTTTGGCTGGCTCTGCAGTCCGGGTTGGACCTGGGCATCAGCCAACATGCATCACCATCTCCACCAGTCTTGTGCTAGTTGCTTCCAGTCACGTACGTTCTACTTATGCAGGTCTACTAGCTGCGTGTGCCACAGTAGGCGTGGTCTTCTTTTAGCCCGTTGTCCCTTGGTGTTGGAGTCAAAGACTTTCCGGGCCGGAGCATCCATAAGTCGCTGGTTCAAATCCGGCTCGAAGGACCATAATGCTTAGGTTTGCACCATCACCACCTTACCACTGGTGGGGGATAGCAATAGGACAAAGTAAACAGAAATGAAGCAACGAGATACGCTTGTGAGCTCGTAATTCGCACACGTCCAGTTATTTGTTGTCTCCGTCTTTTATACAAATTATGCCGCAAATAACTGCTGACACAGCGCCTGATGATCATTGACTGGCATGGAGTCAAATTGCAATTAAACAGAGTCCATTGACGCGTGTTGACAGCGAGAAGTTGCAGAGTAGAAAAATACGGAAACATGTACAATTCGTACAGACATTCTAGATACAGACGGTCGTGACCAGACGGTCAAACGAGTTCGAATCTCTCGTCTCAGATGGCTATGTCACGGCGAGCGAATGGACACCTGTACGAACTGTACATGTTTCCGTTTTTTCCTACTCTCCAACTACTCTGCTATCAGTCTCCTCCGCCAAACACCATCCGGGACCGAAGATAATTCGAAGGACCTTTCTCTCGAAGCGATCGAGAATATCCTCGTCCGCTTTAGTTAGTGTCCATGCTTCTGCGCCATATAGCAGGACTGGGACTATCAAGGTCTTATGTAGGGATATATTGGTTCTTCGAGAGATGGCTTCATTCCTCAGTGGCCTTCCGAATGCGAAAATGCAGCAGTTGGCCAGCGTGATCCTTCGTTATATCTCGGTGGTGGTGTCATTGTTTGTATCAAATTCGGAGTCTTGGTAGACAGAGTCTTTCACTACTTCAAAGTTATATCTGTCTATGTTGACGTCTTGTCCAAGACGTTGGTGTTGGTGGATCTTTTACGTAGACAGCATATCTTTTGTTTTACCCTCGTTAACTGCAAGCCCCATCTTGATAGCTTTCTTCTTGATGCTCACAAGCGCCTCACTGACAGTCCGTTGTGTTCTTTCGATGATGTCAATGCCATCGGCATATGCTAGCAGTTTGTGAAAGATCGTGCCTCTGGTGTTGACATTTGAGTTCTGCACGATCTTCTCCAGGACGGTGTTGAAAAAAATCACATGACAACGTGTCGCCTTGTCTAGAGCTGTGCTTGACATTGAAGATCTCGGTGAGTTCATTAGCGACCTTCATGGAGCAGCCGGAGTTCTCCATCGTCATCCCAAGCACAAACTGTTGGCAGGAATGTCATAACTAAAAATGGTGTTGCTTAGGCCGTCTCTTTGCAAACTATGTTATGGGTCCTTGGAATCGACGCGCAAATGGTGATTGTCGACCTGCCTTTTTTTGGGTTTTTTCGAGGATCTGCCGTAGTGTGAAGACCAGGTCTGTTGTGGACTTCAACGGCCTGAGCGGATTATTAACAAATGATTTCAGGCATTCACACAAAACGAGGATCTTGTTGTTGGCGAGTAAAAGGGGTCTTATTTCTTGTGGATCTCACTAGTGTTTGGAAGAAAATCGGCCACTTAAAATGTCATTAAGAAATTAAACAGACTGAGATAGTGGTAATTAGAGTATAAAAATTTGTAAATTCGTCAAACGTGGGTGGCCCGTGGCGTTGTGGGTATGTGCGTCGACCCCGACCTTGACGTCGTAGGTTCGATTCCAGCTCTGAGCGACAAAAACAATTTTCACGACCTCACCTCTTTCGAGTTAATGACAATGCTCAAAGAGTATTTCCTGTCTAGAAAAAGCTTCTCAAACTTGGCCGTTCGGATTCGGTATAAAGCTGTAGGTCCCTTCCACTCGTGTGAGAACAATAGCTCGCACAACACGAGTGGTTGCTGAGGGGCTAAGCCCTGGCCCTCTATGGGCTGTAGCGCCACCCATATTATTTAATTATTATTATATAAATTCGTCAAATACAATGCCGACGAGTTGCACACATTCGATCACTCGGTAGAAATTGCTTACAAAGAACATGAGGCAAATACGCCTGAGATCACCACATTCCATCAACGGACTCGTACAGTGCAGTGTGCTCTGGAGACTTGTAATTGGTTTAGTAGACTCTGAAATGTATTCTCGCGTCCGGTTGCTTTGTGAGGGATTGATACGCAGCTCTTGACCTACCTTCATGTTGGGACCATGTCAAATAGTCCGGAAGGCGAGGTGTCCTTATAGAGGGATGTCAGTAAAATGAAGTGTTCGCAGAGCGCTTTCTTTTTGAAAACCGTTTGGTTTGTTGGTACATCAGACTTG
Organism: Eristalis arbustorum; assembly: GCA_916610145.1. Lineage (NCBI taxonomy): Eukaryota > Metazoa > Arthropoda > Insecta > Diptera > Syrphidae > Eristalis > Eristalis arbustorum. Next base: position 30,868,544 of record OU744316.1, read on the forward strand.
GTTGTATTTCTGATATGCTTTCGAAGGGCCTCATCTTGTTTTACATCTCAAAACTTTCAGTCAGTTCTTCTTCTTTGATTGGTGCTACAGTCCGGGTCGACCTGGGCCTCAACCAACATGCCTTTCCAGCCAGCAAGATCTTTCGCCAACTGCCTCCAGCTGCGCACACCAAGTTGGTTGAGGTCCTTTTCCACTTGTGTGCGACATCTAGTGCAAGGACGTCCTCTGTTGCGCTGTCCCAATGGCTCGGTATCGAAGACTACCAGAAGATTCATTCAGTTCTAGAGTACCGGAATTATAACACACTGCCACCCAACGTATTCTTTGGGCAGCTCTTTGAACTTCGACAAATGCGATTATTGTGGATTGTAAACGCATTTTTACGTAAGGGATTTTGGGTGCCGGAGCATTTTACATTAAAGGGTCATTCTTATGGCAACGGAAACTTTCAGAAACAGCTCCTTTTTTTCCAGCAGACACCAACAATTTGTATACAAGAAGTATACAAAAAAATGGGGACTGAATTATTGAGTTTTTCCACCGAAAACAACAGTTTTTACACTACCCAAGAGACTATTTCTCTGCGAATCACTAATTCTCTTTGCGAACTGTCAAACTGAGTTCGCAATCCACGAAAAGTCAAACGCAATCCACAATCTCCATGACAAAAAAAAATGCTCAGCGATGTGTCAGTTTGCATCCGTAGTTCTCTGCGAATGAGGAATGAATTATTCGAGTTTGCAGAGCAATTCGAAGCGACTTGGTATGGATGACCCTTAAGTCTGATTTAAGGGAATATAAAACTGCGCCTGTAACTGGAAAAAAATGGAGCTTGGAGCGTAATCAAAAAATATTTTGGAAACAGGATCTGTTCTGTCGTTTTATATGACCAGTCCTTGTAAGCATAGCCACGGGGCTATGATAAACCCTCGAAAAGGCCTTTGAATTGCACTCATCACAGCGTGCATAACAGAACACCGGGAGAAGGCCATGCAAAATGCACGAGTGCTCCATGAAGCGCTCGTCGAAGTTATTCATATGTACGCTTTCTAGAAATGGGAAGTTCTTTCTCCTGCTGGGGGATAAGGCTCTCGACTTACAACTCATAGTTGGTTTCGCACAAATATTCACATTTCGATGTTTTTTGTTTTTGTTGGTTTATGGAAGCCACGGTCACATCGAGAATACTAATCAGTCGAGCTAATTCAATTCTCAGTAATTGCCAGTGGCCTGAAGTAACGTAAGGCTTTCAACAGCTCCCCGGACACGGAGTTCCCCTACACAGCACCAATTCTCAGCATCCCATACAGCAACAAGCCACATCTTCGAGCGCAGGTACCATAAAATTCTTGGAACAGAAACCATCGCCGTTGAGCACAGAGCACGGAGCACAGTCATCCATTTCTGCACGGCTTCGAATGTATGAATTCCACCCGGAATATCTCTCTCTTTTCAAAGATTCCCGTAAATATCTCTTCAAAAACATATTCATAACAATGCCAAAGTAAGTTTCTTAAAATATTCAAACAATTTCCCACAGCGCGCATACGAGCGACGACGGGTAGAAGTTCTCTCCAAAACTAAACCCCCACGTATGCAGTCGAGTATCAAACTTACACAACCCCTCTAAAACTATTCCGACCTTAAATAATTAATCAACCATGCCTGACTGTGGAACATATGAATTTCCATACTCAACAGCGAACACAAAAAAAAAAAAATGAATGAAGAAAAAGAATATTCGAGCTGTGCACACACGTTCGCTCAACAAGGGTGCACGTATTTACCTGAAACAAGTTCGTGGCACAAGTTCAGTTACGAGATACACCATGCGACTTTGAGAAACCCATTGACCTGGAAACATTAAAAGTTAAAACACACGATATGGCATCCTAATACAAGGTCCCATCCGTAGGACCAAAGTTCAAGAATGAAGTGGGTGGAGGTGCGGTGGAGGGCCTGAATATTTTTTCTTCCTCTCTCTCTCTGGTTGCCTCTTCACATTCAGTGCACAGACAACGGACTAGTGCGCCGGGTTAAGGTTGCACCTGATACTCTCGGGCAACGAGGTTGCATCTGGTCCCTCATCAGCAGTGGTTGCAGCACTACCACCACCCCCACCACCGGTGGGTGGCCAAAACCAAAAGCCAAAGATTGCATTTGCATCTCCAGCGAGCGTGTGTGTGCATAGAAGAGTAAACTTCTCCACCGACTACAACAACAAAAACGACGATGACGACGACGACGACGATAGCACCAGCAAGCCAATATGATTTATCCACCCCCTCCCTCACACGCTTCATCAAAAGCACCATAGTGCCACAAGAAACATAAGCAAAACAAAAATACGAACAAAGCACGCTTACTGAGACACGGGTGGATGGGATCTTCGCACAGCGGCGGACAAACTGGAGTTGAAAAATTAGAAGTGCAACCATGTATGCTTGTTAACTCCTGCTATAAAATCCCAACACAGTTTACATCCCGCCACCACCAGGGTCGCCGTCGCCGTGCCGTCTCTAGTCCAGGAGTAAGTCAATGTGTATGCATATCACTGGATAGCATCTCACAACTCCCCAGAGGATAAGACACCAATGCACAAGTGCACACCCCCGCACAGGAGTGCTTGTATGTATAATGGCTTGCCTCCGGATTCGAAATTCTCGTGAGCTCTCACATGAGCCTCGGCGCGTAACAACAGTTGATCATCGCCGAAAGGTGAACTGGATACTCAACCATGATAGTGCTTCACGTGGTGTGAACTGATGGCGTACACCCACTCGTCGTCCCCCTCTCGACCACCCTACACCCTGTGTCACCGTGTTGAATGACATTGCGAAATCATTTAGGGAACTTTCCGATTTCCATGCGACAGCGGCCGTCCAAAAGGGACCGGGCGAAGGGACCTGTCAAACAGACGCCTGCGGAAGGAAAGTGTTTATACATTTATGCCAATCGCAATGGTACAATAACGAAATTAAAAACTTTCGCCATGGAATACAGAAGAATCGGTCGGAGTGGTTCCGGTTTTCACTTCTGTTCGCCGATGGTGGTTGGATCGGTTTCTCGGTTTCTCACAGCTTGCATCTGACCTTAATGGATCTGCCAACCACATGCTGGTTGCGAAAATTTTTCGGAAAACTATTTTCAACTTCATGGCTTAAATTTGTTTCCGCTTCCGCAAGTTGCCGTCTCCCACGTGCCCAATCTAATTGCGTTAAGGATCTCGTATTCTGTTGTGCGAAGTTTGCACTTTAACAAGTTGTGGCCGGTTGTCAGAAGTGTGCACTTTCGGGCTCTTGCCTTTTTGTAGCTCAAAGCACATATCATGGTAAATAGTTCTTAATCGAAATGGTGTCAGCGGGAGCCTCAAGAGGGTATCCGCGCCATTATCTTCGTCCTAAATTTTGAAAGTTGAGATGCAGTGGCAAGATTGGGTGACATCAAGACTACGAAGATTGATGCTGAAGAATGCGCGTCTAATGTCTACCAGGTATACCGGTATGAAGTTGTGAGCCAAGATACACAAGTCTCGATAGGGAACATTTGTTGTGAACGAGTCCTTGTTTTCTTTTTGTCTGTTTGCTATGACATCTGTGAAAAATATTTAGTATTCCTCAAGTCATTGAACAGACAAAATCATATTTTCAAAATGTCGAATTGTGTACCAGAAAGTGATGATTTGCGGAAAGCATTCATTTTTTGTTTTCATTTGAGGAAAAGTGCTGCAGAGTCGCATCGAATGCTTGTCGAGGCACATGGTGATCATGCTCTATCAGAAGCAACATGCAAAAGATTGTTTCAACGGTTCAGAAATAATGATTTTGGTGTGAGAAAGGAAGAACGTGGAAGACCACCAAAAAAGTTTGAAGACGCCGAATTGCAAACGATATTGGATGGAGATGACACTTTGAGTCAAAAGCAAATGGCAGCAATGTTAAATGTTGCACAACAAACAATTTCTTGCCGTTTAAAAGCTATGGGAAAGATCCAAAAGTGTGGTAAATGGGTGCCACATGAATTGCGGATTTTCGGAAAGCCGAAAAAACACACAAAAAACACAAATTTTGCTTCCAAGACACGTAAGAAAATCGGGTTTGCATCGGATTGTTACTGGCGATGAAAAATGGATTTATTTAAAAATCCTAAACGGAAAAAAATCATGGGCTAAACCGGGACAACAATCAACATCGAATGCAAAACCAGATCGATTCGGCAAGAAGACAATACTGTGTGTTTGGTGGGACCAGCGAGGTGTGGTGTACCACGAGCTCCTAAAACCTGGTGAAACCGTTAATATTGATCGCTACCGACAACAAATGATCAATTTGAACCATGCATTGATCGAGAAACGACCAGAATTGGCCAGAAGACACGGCAAGATAATTTTGCTCCATGACAATGCACCTGCACACAAAGCAAAACAAGTTCAGGATACAATCAAAGCACTTGGCTGCGAGCAGCTACTCCACCCACCGTATTGGCTCCTTCCGACTGCCATTTATTTTCATCGATGGGACACGTATTGGCTGAGCAGCACTTCGATTCCTACGAAGAAGTCGAAAATTGGGTGTCTGATTGGTTTAACATCATTGATAAAATCCCCCCGCCACCAGAGACATTTGGAAACCAGGTATCCATGTGCATGTGAACTGAACTTCACACGGATCACTTCGGCGATGCTCAACAAAATCCAATGTCCTTCCCCTTCCCAGGGCTGACTCTCCAGCTGCTGTAAAGATTTCAGCATCTGCTTCGAACAACAAATCCACATCCAACTAAGCTGCTCTCTCTGCTGCAGTCACCGTAGTAGATGTCGCAGTTTTTCATCCTCTTCTTACCCCGCCCAATCAATCGATCTTCCTGAATGACGGTGATATCTGCTTTAGAGCAGTCGCTGCCGCGAGTTCTTCGGCTACACGTGGCCTGTAAAGGGACCTCACATTCCTCGTGTAGAACTAAAAAGCCTAGTTACTTGTTCGTTTGCTGGGGTCGTCAACAGCAAATTCGTCAGTATCCGAGGCATGTGTTTGTCTCTGAACAGTTTTATTTTTACGTGGTGAGGGCGTTAACCTCACGCACAACCCCCAACTGGGCGGTTAGGACCATTTATTTTACCCTTGGGCGAAGAGTCCGGATGCATCCGGTAAAGGTAACCTCGCTGAGGTTGGCAGTGCCGCCGTTGACAAAATTTGATTTGGAAGTCTCCGCCGCCAACTCTACTCCAAAATCCATGACCTTAAAGGCAACCTTTTAGATCTTAACACCGAAAGTCATAGTATGTCTAAAAGGGGGTGTACAAGGTAACTCCGGATGTGACCGTTGGCTGATCTGATGAACAGCTTCTCCGACGCCAACCGTAAAGAGCGAGTCCTGATGCATGCAGAATTTAACAGTCACTCAGTCTACTAATTTTACCTTATCAGCGGTTACAACGAGCCACTGCGCCATAAGCACACATGCCTTTAGAATGGTCCTCCCCGGCACCGGGACGAGAGTTCATATGGGTTGACCGCAGTTCATTGGTCGCCAAGCCGAATTGTTGTTGCTTCGAACTGAATGCCAGCACTTACAGCTCGCACATTCCTTTTTCTTTCCGCACAAGAAAATGTTTCCAAGCAAGTCGCTAAGCTAATTCGAAACTTATCCAAGCTAAGGCACCAATTATCCACTTTCCGACTAACCCTACAAAAGCTATTCAGCTCCACCGTCACTCGAAGAATGTAATTTCTAGGAATTGTAAAACAGTCGAAGTGTGGCAACACAAGTTTCGTTGCCTTCTAGCGACGGAGCTTGGACTTGTAATTTACTGATAAAGCCAAAAATAATTATGTGAGACGTCCATAGTGTAAATTATGTTTTTTGTCGTGAAGTTTATTAAAAAAACCAAAATTTGTTTTTCATTGGACAACTGTCCAGTTTAATTTTCGAATCAGAACTGAACTTAAAAACTTAATTACAGATATTTATGTGGCTTGGATGAGTGGGACGATGCCGTTGTCTGAATACTTCTTCAAGTGCGTTCCTAGAAATTGAGTTGCGAATGTTCAGAAGATGAGCTGCGTATATTATTTGGCATTAATGAACGAGATGGTGGTGATGACAACTTGTTCTCTCAGCATTTCTGCGAGTGCGTTCTTAGAAGAAGAGCAGCGGATGCTGTTGCTTATTGATAGCTTGCTTTCGCAGTGCTTCTTGAGAATTTCTGCTGAGATTTGATTATAGTTTGATCGTAGAGATTGCTTGGGCTAATGCTTTCCGAATGATGGCCGGATGATTTGAGGCTTCTTGGAACTTAACTAGTGCAATGGGTTTGGTTTGGAGAATTTGCGTTTATGGTGTTAGCTTGTATTCTTGTTTTGAAGCGATATTCATACCTCGGTAGAAGGTTTTTGACGGCATTCATGCAAATTATAAAAAAAATAACTAGTATTATATTTGACTGTTTAATACTCTATGGCATGACCTTTACTTTTCATAATTGCACTCATTCTTTTAGGCATAGAATTAAGAAGTCGCTGACATGCCTAGAAAGGTATTGACTCCCACGCCATTCGCACGGACTGCCACAATTCTTTTTTATTTTTGGGATTTGTGCTGCCAACAACATATTTTACTTGCTTCCACAGATTGTCTATCGGATTTAAGTCTGGCGAATGAGCAGGCCACTCCAAAAGAGAAACTCCATTATTGGTAAAAGATTCTTTGGTTGCCTTGGCGGTGTGCTTCGGATCGTTGTCTTGTTGGAACATCCACACCAACGGCTTATTATCCTCGGCATGTGACAACATTATGCGCTGGAGTATGTTTATATAAATTTCCTTGGTCATACTCTCTTCTATAAGATGTATGGGACCAACTCCACAACAAGAGAAACATGCTTATACCATAATGCTGCCACCCGAATGTTTGACGGCCTTTTTTGTATGATTGAATTCCGTGTTGGCTGGATGTCTCACATTATGTCTGCTATCAGATCCAAACAAATTGAATTTGCACTCATCACTCACTAACTTACTTACTTATCAGGCAGACGAACCATGAAGGGTCTGAGCCTGAGCAATTGCTGCCTTCCATCGGTGACGGTCCTGGGCACGCTGCTTCCAGTCATCAAGGCCAAGCCGTCATACATCCGCGATGACTTGGTCTTAGTACCGGAGGTTCGGTCTTCCTCTCCTTCTCGAACCAGGAGGCTCGGATTCGAAGACCCTCTTTGCTGGAGCGTTGTTGTCAATTCGCTCGATGTGGCCGAGCCAGTGTAGTCGACGGATTTTTGCCTTCCGGACTACATCCACATCCTTGTACAGCTCGTAGAGTTTGCGGTTGTGTCTTCTCCTCCATTCGCCTTCCTCGCAGACGGGACCATATATCCGACGTAGAATTTTTCTTTCGAAGGCACCAAGAATCAGCTCTGCTGCCTTACTTAATGTCCAGCTTTCGGCTCCATAAAGTAGGACTGGCAGGATAAGGGTTTGACAGACCGAAGTAGCATCGGTTGTCAAGGGCGATTCTACTCATCACTCACTAACCACCAGTAAAATTGCCGTTCTTTGGCCGACTCTCACCTGTCTCGAGCCGAGATCGCTCTGCTAAACCGGAGGAAATCCTCGCGATATTGAAGTCGCCTGTCCACTGTTCGGCGTACGACATGGAAGATTGGAGGACATCCGTGTGGATCCTGTATTAGGCACTCGACAAATTGTGTCGAGATAGAGGAAAACCTCGGGAGGAATAAAGCCGGTAAGGCGCACTCTCTCATGGTACATAACGTTGGGGTAGTAAGCCCCAAAGATCAGACTGTTGGACGAAGTCATAGCTCATCCAATATGTCTTCTGATCAGCTTAATAATAATATTATCTATCCTGTCTCGTTGTAGAGGACCTCATTGGGATAGTACTTCTTGTACTCAGACTCGGGTGTACTATACAACCGGAGACAAGTCCGAAGACACTGTCTCTCCAACAACCTCATCTTTTCCATTTGGGAAGGACTCACGTTGAACCACAGTGGACAGTGGACAACCGTATACCACAATTGGCCGGATGAGGGCCATGGAGCAGATTACCTTCACCCTGGTATCAAGCTGCTGTAAAACAACCTCCTTGCCACATCAAGGCCTTTTTAGCCTTGGCCAGAGCCATATCTATATGTTTGTCAAAATACAGATATTGATTCAACCAAATGCCAAGATACCTAAGCGCACTTTTCAAATCTAAACAATCCTTGTGGGTCAACAATGCCGAACTGACGATAGTCTACCTATTTATTAGAGGACAAACATTCCCATTAATTGTAAAATACAAAGTCGTTTAAATGGGTCCCTCATCTCGCTGGGAAGAAGCTCATTCCCTCACCACAATTCGGGATGTAGCCCATAGATTGCTTGGAGGACATTAGTCTTAAGTGCCTGAATCGTCTTCTGATAACATCGGTCCTTCACGGTTCCCCAGAAACAGAAAATGTTGGTTCGAAGATCCTAGGTCTTGGTGCCTCGGATTCGGAATTTTGGAGACTTTTAAGGAATTTTTCGTGAAAAAGATATATTCCAGCATGGGCTGTGTAACATGGCGTACCATATTGCATGAACCAGTGATAGTCCGAGTCCATGTCCTCAATTTTAGTAAAACATAAAAACAGCCAATGTTGAGCTGTGGAGGTCGATGCATTAAGTTTGATTTAACAAAATATGTATTTTTTTGGGCGATGGGCATCATCTCACAGTTTTATCGCATATTCCACGATTTCCAATGAGAACGACATGAATACGAACATGTCGTATTCTCCTTAAGAGTGCGATTGGCTGAGGCTTGTTGGCATAAGCCCACGACTTCAAGGAGCCCCAAAGAAAAAAATCGGCATTAATTCTCAGCTCTGACGTGTACTCGCATGACTTTACCGCAGCAGCATCCAGAAAAATGAATAAAGTAGTTTTCAAACGGGAAGAGTGCACACACGTCTCTCAACTGCATTGAGAGAACGCAGCGCATCTGAAACATAGCTGAATTAATGAATTTTCACATTTTCGTAGAACTTCGTCCACTGTATCCGCAAAGCTGACACTTGGTCGATATGCATATTCTTACGATTTTATGTTTTACTTGGCGACCTATATTCTGTGAAAACTCTCATTCTATAAAAGCAGACACATTCGAATGGTTTCCATAGCGAGTGACAAATAATCCTCAACTGTTATGCCATCCTCATCTACGACCGTGCAAGCCACCTGCAATAAAAGATTCCTCCATACCATCGCCAAAAGACATCGCCCTCGGCCCATTCAATGACACCCATATTTTCTTTCTATTTCTTGCTTCCAGTCACGATTACTGTAAGATGAAAACATTACAAAGAATCCACCATTTTTCTTACATATAACCACGGGCAAACAAACAAAAAAAAAGCGCAGGTGATACGTAAGATGACAAAAAGGTGGAGCAAAAAAAAAAAAGAATCTCGATGAAATCGTCTTAAAGTCCCTCTCTGCGGGGAATGTCACGTTTCGTGGATAAAGCACAAAGGAGACAAATCATTTCAAAGCAGATGTGCACCTAACGCTCCCACAAACACCTTCAACTGTACACACAGCACCGAGGGTAATTATTATTGATAAGAGGTAAACACTTTTCGCTGTCCTGTCTGCGTTGGGACATTAAAGAGCTTTGATGATCATTTAAGACAGCAGGCAGTCGTGGGAGAAACTGCAATTTTCTTTAAAATATTCAAAAATGTGGAGCTGTATCAATGACATTATGGGTGGTGCTACAGCGGGTAGGGGACCAGAGGCTAGCTTCTCAGGTGAGTGCTATCGAACGGAGGGGTACAGGTGTACAATCTCATGCCAATTCCGAACGGCCGAGTTTGAGGAGCTGAGAAACATTGTCAGTAACTCGAAAGAGATCTGCTCGTACAGGAATCGAACCTAGACATCGAGGTGCAAGTGGGTCAACGCAAGTACCCACAAAGTCACGGGTCACCACTTTTATCACACATTTATGAAGAGTAGGTGGTGGCCCGTGGCGTTGTGGGTATGTACGTCGACCCCAACCTCGACGTCGTAGGTTCGATTCCTGCTTTTTACTACGAAAACAATTTTCACGTCTCAACCTCTTTCGAGTCACTGACAATGCTCAAAGATTATTGCCTGTCTAGAAAAAGCTTTTCAAACAAAGCCGTTCGGACTCGGCATTAAACTGTAGGTTCCTTCCACTCGTGAGAGAACAATAGCACGCAAAGCACGACCGGTTGCTGGGCCGTGGCCACCTACGGGCTGGAGCGCCGCCTATGTTATTAGGTGCTGCAAATTGAAACCATGTTTGCAATATAGACCACCACAATATTTCACAACAAGGCGAGCCACTATGTGTTTATTTCATTCATTTTCGACCCGAGTGCTTGTCGGTGTGATGGTCTCAGTTTGGGGCAACAAATGTGGGATGTGTAGCACACTGAAGGTTGTTAATAGTCTTTGCTGATAGTTGTCCAGTGCTCAAATTGAGATTTCCATATGGTCAAGCAAAATAATTTGAACAAGACCGGACTTGGGTCTAGTTTCATCAGTGCTCTGCGCGAGTTAAAAAAGATTAAAGAGATTTCAAGAGAACTAAATGAACGCGGAATTAGAGTTTTCACGACTTTATTAATTCATTCAAATTCTACAATCTAACTTATGACCTACCTTAACATCACGACCACTCGACAAAACAGAATGAACGGAAATTGAACATGTGCATGACCGCCGTTTGTTACTTACAATTTACAAAGCAAGCCGTTTTGTTTTTAATTTGGTTTGATATGCACTTGCCTAGTCATTGGCAAGTTCAGTGTCAGCACTTCTTGTTGTTGTCGGATTTTGAGTGTTAATGTATGTAACTCCCGCTAATGTTCTATCACGAGTGGATGGAATTTACGACTCCGAACGGCAAAGAAAAACAACTTCTTATTATATTTTTAGAAACGGATACTCTTGGAGCCTAGTCGGCATCTCGAAAGAGGTGAGGACGTGGATTAAGAAAGTTGGTCATATAGAGAAATTTACCCCAAGCGCAGGGATGAGAATGCAGCGATAAGAAAGTGAAGCAAATTGCCCCAAAAAAACGAAGATACAAATATAAAAAACCCTTTTTATTTAAGAACTCGTCGCCAACTAAAAAAGGTGTTCGCATGATGCAGCCAAATGGTCGAAAACTACTAGATGCTTTATTTTTCAAGGCATAAGCGGGGCCAGTCTATCGCCTATGTCACGAGCGGGCCTTTGGGCTTGGCTATAAGAGAAGTGTTACAGAATGTGACCGATTTCTTCGAGGATATACCATATTAATAAAGGGTGATTTTTTAAAAGCTACAGAAAAGTTGTTCCTCAAAAAACACATACAATTCAGAAAAATGCATGAAATCTTTATTTGAATCGATAGTACGGTCCATATAATTTAATGTTTGAAGCTTATTTAATGCAAATGTTTACCTTGACTGCGCCTCAAATGGTCCATGCGCTTAGTCCCATTTTGGCATACTCTTTCCTACATTTCGGCCGGTATCTCACGAATAAATGCTCAATGTGGTCATCCAATGCGTCAATTGAAGCGGGCTTGTCTGTACAGACATGTGCTTCAACATAGCCCCACAAAAAATAGTCTAAGGACGATATAGGCGGCCAATTGACCGGTCCCGAACGTGAAATAAAATGTTCACCGAACTCGCCTCTCAATAAGTCCATTGTTGCGCGTGCTGTGTGGCATGTGGCACCGTCTTGTTGAAACCACATGTGCAAGCAAACTCTTGCATTTTGGGCAAAAAAAAGTTGGTTTGACAGTGAAACAAAAGACGAAACGTGAGTCAGCTGTTTAAACCAGTGTTGCCAAGAAGATAATAGCTAAAAAATTAAGCTTTATTATGCATCCATACAATTCAACGTCGAAATAAGTTACTACTTAGCAAATGCATAAAAATTACTTAGTGAAGTAGATTCATATCCTTGCCGCAGCGTAGAAGTGTACGCAGCTACCCACGGTGCAAAGTTCTGCACAAAAGTTGGAAACAAACAAAAAATTGAATGCAGGAAGTGAGTACTTTTTGCTGTTTTTTCACTCATTTAACCCAATCGCAGATTTCCCACTCTAAAGCGAGCATTTAAAGTCAGAGTATATTTTCACTTGCAAAGGTTAAGTGAGAGGTTAAGCGTTTTCTCTGAGTATCTGAACCTGAGTAAGATAATAAGTCTTCCCAATCGCTGCAGCACCATCTCAGCGGAGAGAAAAGTGGCTAAGGTAAAGTACATGCTGTCATTACGAAAGGACGCACTACATCGACACAGCTGAGAGAGCGTCACAATAGGCAGCAGAAACTTTGAGGTAGTCCAGGCCTTTGTCTACGTAGGCTCAGCAGGAAACAGGGACAAAACCACCAGTACCGATATCAAGAGTAGAATTATTCTTGCCAATCGCTGCTTCTTTGGGCTCAAGAGGCAATTGAGAGACAGAGCCATCTCTCACCTTAGGTTAGGCAAGGTTGCAGTGGCTGACTGCTAAGGGCAGTCACACTTATACAAGAGTAGGCCCATTGTGTTACCACTTGGATTGACTTCTACTAAAATTGGAACCAGCTGGCGCTGTTTTTAGCTCGTTGAGGTTATATGAATAGTGGGCCCCTAGGCGGAGGAACCTACGACTAGCCAAAGCGCTACACGAGCAGAGCAGGTTATTAGTGTTTTCTTCCTCCTCCTTATCCATGCAGCTCCTACAGAAATCAGTATATGGGCACCCATCAGCATGCGAGCATGAGTTTCAATTGCACAGTGTCCGGTTATTACTCCTATGAGTGTTTGCTGAGTCTGACTAGACTGAGTGACCGTCTTAGGTTAAGTGCTGACATGATTTTTGTTTTAACTCAGGTGGTGCCTTCTAGTCATTTTTTTGGACAATTGTGACGAGGTAGAGGGACGCCTTGGGAGGAATAAAGCCGGTAAAGTGCACTCGCTTATGGTACATAACGTTGGGGTAGTAAGATCCAAAGATCAGACTGTTGGAAGAAGTCATACCTCGTGCAATATGCCCTCTGATCGACTTACTAATAAAATTATCCATCCTGTTCAAGTTTGCCTCGTTGGGATAGTACTTCTTGTACTCAGACTCGGGTGTACGATACAACCGGAGACAAGTCAGAACCCATTGTCTCTCGAACAACCTCATCTTTTCCATCTGGGAAGGACTCACGTTGAACCACAGTGGACAACCGTATCCCATAATTGACCGGATGAGGGCCATGGAGCAGATTACCTTCACCCTGGCATCAAAAAAACAACCTCCTTGCCACATCAAGGCCTTTTTAGCCTTGGCTTGAGCCATATCTATATGTTTGTCAAAATACAGATGTTGATCCAACCAAATGCCAAGATACCTAAGCGCACTTTTCACATCTGAAGGGTGTCCCTGTGGATCAACAATGCCAAACCTACGCCAGTTTGTGCGCGATCCCACGATGCCATCAACAAGGGGGTTCTGAAAAGGTAAGTTTATAACCAATTTCCAGTCGTCGCAAAATCGCTCAATTTGTTCGAAATCACCTTGCGACAAGATATTTATTTCTTCAATTAAGTGCGGCATTGAACCTATCCGCACCCACCCCCAGGCAGTGAATATCGAAAACAGGATCGGCGAACCAACGTCTTTATTCCATTGAATGTCGGGCACTAATTTAGACGCGCTATGTGTGGTTTCGTGGCCCGCGGAAAGATGGCGAAGCACAATATTCGGAATACCGTCGATTCCCACTGATGAAGAATAATTCATCAAGTTAAAGATGTTCTGGGGATCTTCTTGAGAAATGATTTCTGTCGTAGGCGATAGCACTTTTTGCCATATTAACGTCATTGAACCAGGTGTATGAATCTTCAATCTTCGGTCCTGTTTGCGTTGAAGGTTCCTGGAGAAGAAGATTCAACCACGAATTGTACGGACTGCACAGCGAAATGAATGTAGTCAGGCGTCTACGGATTGAACGCCTAGGATGGCTACGCCATGTAGAGCGCACCGACAACACTGCTCCGGCCCGAAGAGTCTTCGACTCCGAACCAGTGGGACAACGCAATAGAGGGCGATCACGAACCCGATGGCGCACTCAAGTAGAGAAGGATCTCAACCAACTTGGAGTGCGAAATTGGAAGCACATGGCTAAAGATCGTGCCAGCTGGAGAGGACTGTTGACCGAGGCCCATATTCACCCCGGACTGTAGCGCCATAAGAAGAAGAAGAACAAGATGAAATCTAGATGTGAAACCTGGATTCTCAGATCACTGTGGTTAAGCAGGGCTTCGTTATCCAGTTCGCGATTCGGCCTATGAACCTCGTTGGAATACAGCACCAATTGCCTTCACCTTCTCCTGGAGATCTTCAACCACGAAGAAGTCACAGATGTATGTCACAGTATTCCGGCACGTAAATGAGAATATAATATACATACGTTGCATATAACGTTGTTTTTGAGCCATGACAACGCCTCCTTAATCGCAATGGTTTCTTCCTGAAAAATGCAAAGCAATTCCCGCACCCACCCATTTCGTTAGTGTTCCTTATATAGCACTCTGATCATACCTGTCCTGCTCCATGGCGATATGAGAACGCTATTGAAGGCGGCTTTACGTTTTGAGAGGAATGTTCTGTGTGCGATCTTTGGTCCTGTTTGCGTTGATGGCGATTGATAACGTTTGATTTGCGTCTGATGGAGAAGATTGAAACATAAACTGTGCGGTCTGTACAACCCCCAGAATGTTTCAAGCTCAAAAGTATGCCTATTACGGATGTAGACACATTCCCGGAGAACAAATGGTACGAAATCGAATGCGTATTTAGTCGCAGCTAGTTCAAACTGCTATATGAATAACTTACCGACACGTTCTAATCAAATCTCTCAACTTTGGTTAACTTCATTAAGATCACTTGAGTGCGGTACTTGGGGTATTACGAATTTGACTAATGCCCGAAGCAAGCTACCATCCAAGGCGTCAGCGTCAACACACGAATCAGCTGGTAACACTAACCATGTGGCTGGAATAAGAAAACTGCCACCAGTCTGGGGCAGAACCATTCGCACACCAAAACCCATCCCGAAACTTTCCCCACCGACCAACTTCGAGAAATCAGATTAAAGTGGTGCTGAAATGCTTGCATGGATGAACTTATTCATCTGCTGTGATGCAGATAGATACAGAAAAGAAAGCAAAACAAAAAAGGAGAAACACTCAAAAACGAATAGAGCAGACGAAGCTAAGTCAGACGATATAACGTCGCTCCCAACTGCCAGAGTGTACCATGCTCCCGAGCAGTGCAGTCGGTTGCCCTTATCCTTGGTAAATATATTCAAATGATTTCACCCGACTTCTTGGTTGTTTATAGATTACGCGTAAGGAGACCGTGCTTATGTGCTCAGCCGGTGAAGTGCATTGTTTTGCCTCGGCTTTACTCGCTGCTTTCTGCTGCACGAACGGTGCGGCGGCGAAATACACTTACAGTGGCCTTAACGCATGAAATGAATGTGTTTGAAGTTTCTGGAAGTCGGATAAGGGTTTTGCGCCGGATTAAGGTAATGCCTGCACATTTCGTTGGAATTGGCTTGACGGACGAGACCTGTGGATGCAGCGAGGGCTTTTGTTCAGCGCGCTTTCGCACGATGGTCGTTTCATTAAGGGCATCATTTTGCTTCAAGGGTGGATGTTGTTGACCGGTTTTGCAGACATGGCCATCAGCCGAATTGCCCAGAGTTGACTGAGTTGATGCGGATCAAGGCAGTGGACCGCGGAATCCTTTTCTTTTTTGCGGGCTCAACGAACGTAATGAAGTCTGGTAAGTCAAGCATCGAGTCTCAATGGGCTTAAAATACCACGCTGGCGCTGCGAACATCTGCTCGCCCACCCCCGGTCTTATTACTCGCGTACATACTCCAATTCATAAATGTGCTCGGCGAAGGTCTTTGTGGCGCTGAGGCGAACGCTCGCATACCCCCAACTGGGTGGAACATCACGGCAGTTTGTTCTGTTTGTACATTCCATTTAGTACACACAAGACACATTCCTGCCGCACTAATTGTTTTGCTGGCATTTGAGGAAATTACTCCATCTGTCATCTCACATCCGTCAGGTGTGCTTGCCTCGCCTTCCGAGTGGGTTCAGCGCCTGAAGACATTTAACAATGTCATGTAGTGCCACCCCCTGCTTGATAAGGGATAATAACACGAAGGAGACAGAACTGGGTGCTACATCGTGTGATGTTGAAATCATTTCCACCACCATCTAGCGACATACTTCCCCCAAGGGGTGTGCGAGGGCGCGGATGCCCCCACTCAAAAGGGTCGCACACGTAATCAGCTCGTTTCGGACGGCTGGCTGGTGTGATAAACTTGGTAATTTATGGAACTCAAAATGTATTCAAGTCCTGTATGAATATGACGAATTGTAGACTTCCTGGGGACTATTTACCCTGACGTGCTGGATGTTGAATGCGCTGTGTGCGTGTGCCGTGTGCCACGTTCCACCTGGAATAAGTGGTGGGCTTGCGAGCTCGCTGATAACACCAGATAGCGGAAATTATATTTTTGAAGTAAATTTATTTTTGAATGTGAAGCCGACATCTGTCATCCCAAAGAACCTCGGATCATTGTACCCCCTCCGTGCGGTGGAGATGTGCATATATGTGTGAAGCTTTAGGGGCGCCCACGGATGGGGAGGCTTAATTTTTACCACCACGGAAAGGGGTTTTGCCTCCTACACAAAATGTACATTTGGAGAGAGCGACATTTACTGAGGCGAAGTACATTTTACAGAACTGATTATGCGGTATACCCACCAAACAGGTTTTTTTTTTGATGACAGTACATTCTTCATCTCTCCTCCTTAGAAGAGATTTTTTTCTACTTTTCTCTCTCTCTTTCTTAAGACTGCTGTCCAATTGCCAATTCGGGAAACATCTTCAAGTACGAAGGCAAAATGCTCCGTCAATATGACCTTTCTAGAAAAAGAATTATCATCTGTTGCCTTGATGAAGACTCTTGATTGATTGGTGGAGCCCTTAACAGTCGTCATAGATGCTGTCTTCATCATAGTTTCTCAAGATCTGAGCCTATGTAGACCCCCAGCAAAGAATTTATCTCTCGGCGGACACCTATCAAGAAATGAGACCCCTTCGACTGCGCCAACTATCGACGGATCAGCCCCTTCAACATCTCGTGCAAGATACTCTGTGTAGTTTTGTGTTGGTGCCTGAAAACATTCGTCAACAATCTGATAAGTGTCAGTGCGGTTTCAGGCCTGGGAAGTCCACCACCGGTCAAATATTTACACTTTGGCAGATCCTGGAAAAAACCCCAAGAGATACAGATCGACACCCACCACCTATTTGTCGATTTCACGGCCGCATATGACATCGTGTATAGAGACGAGCTATGCAGTGCCATGTCTAGTTTTGACATTTCTGCCAAACTCGTCAGGTTGCGCAGGATGACGATGGAGAACTCTCGCTGCTCCATCAAGGTCGGTAGCTAACTCACCGAGAACTTCAATGTCAAAAAAGGTTTTAGACAAGGCGACGCGCTGTCATGTGATATCATCCACATCGTCCCCGAGAAGGTAGTGCAAAGCTCACTCGCCAACACAAGAGAGAGGATCTTCCAAACACCAGTGCAATTGCTAGCATACGCGGATTGGCAGACTTCAGCGAGCTCTCAGTAAGGCTGGATACTTCGTTTCATGATGTCCTCGAGAAAGGACACACATCATCGACGTCTTGGACAGAACGTCGCAATGGGCAGCAGAAACTTCGAGG
The DNA here is from genome assembly GCA_916610145.1 of Eristalis arbustorum. Classification (NCBI taxonomy): domain Eukaryota; kingdom Metazoa; phylum Arthropoda; class Insecta; order Diptera; family Syrphidae; genus Eristalis; species Eristalis arbustorum. The sequence continues at coordinate 30,886,352 of OU744316.1, forward strand.
TAGAGTCAAGGGCTTTATCTACCTCGTCCCCGGAGTAAATTGTACAAATAACATCAGTACCGACATAAAGCATGCCGTTTCTTTTTCAAATTCTTCCTGTCAGTCGTTCCGTTTTGAACGTCAGTCATTCTGCAAGACCTATATGCCTCAAAGAGCATCAGAAGGGAGTGCCGTGATGATAAGCAACCCAAAGTCATTCCGTCTATAGAGAAGTCGGGCGAGAGGAGGCTAGTCTGCCGGCTGTTGTGTTCCCGTACCCGGAGTTTGGGGGAGTCTGCGATACGGAGTCCCAGGAGATCTCGTTCAGAATTGGTGCCGAGTGGAAGGTCTGCTTGCTCGAAGCTTTGGTACGTTGCAGTCGGAATCCCTGATCCAGCCTGAGCTGTCATCGGCTGGACTCTCGGGGGACAGTGGGGTTGCTGATGTCTCGCCCGACAAGTGTTTGACTTCGACTGAGGTCACGAAGCGCAGTTTCGGTGGTTGCGCCTTGAATGGAGCCTGTTGCAACGACTGGGAGTTGGAGAGGTGTGCTGCGATGCCCACTGGAATGAATGCGATAGTTGTTGTGCTCGCCGATTGACTGACTGGCACCTGACTCAGAGTCGGCGCCGAGAATGCGTTCTCCCCACTGTGACTGTCGCTGGTCATGTGAACGCGGTGCGTTCCCGTGGATCCTCAGGAAAAGACTCCCTTGGTTGGTGAAGCATCTGCTGTGACAGGGTGTCTTTGGGGGCGCAAATGCAATCTTGCCAACCGCTGTTTCGGTGGGCTCAAGAGGCAATTGTGTAAGGAAGGACCGAGTTGACTCCACATAAGACACAGATCATTCCAGTCCTGGTATACGGTGCTGACGCATTGACTATCTCAAAAGCAGATGAAGAACCCCTTGATCTCTTCGAGAGAAAGGTTCTGCGTGCGATCTTTGGTCCTGTTTATGTTGATGGTTTCTGGAGAAAAAGATTTAACCACGAACTGTAGGGCGACTTGAGCCTAGTCAGGCGTCTACGGAAACAAGCCCGTCGGTGGCTGGGAAATGTAGAGCGTATGGACAACTCAGCTCCGGTCCGAAGAATCTTCGAATTCGAATATGTGGGTCAACGCAACAGAGTCACATGTTTCTCCTTCTAACTTACTGTCCCTCGGCGGGTACTCTAAGCTAAACTTGATCTTATGAAACGTGCATCCAAATTTTCGCATCACGGCACCTTTCAGAAATGTCTCGCAGAGTGCTTTGAGCCCGTTAGGTTCTAGGCTGCTCATATTGTGTGTTCCTAGCTCTGGAATCTTGTATTATTTAAGGGCTGTTTCAGTTTACGTGTTTTAACTTTTCCATGTCCTCCAATGTTCTGGTGCATATGAGAGAGCACTGCTTGCATGCGTGATGCCTTCTCGCTGTCATACGGTATATGCTCCCAAGACGAATGCCTTCTATCCAGTATAACTCCTAGGTAATGCACTGTCCTTGGTACTAATCATTTGATCCGTAACTAGGGAGCTCTCGAATTGAACTCTCTTTAGGCTCGTTATGAGCACAGCCTCCGTTTTGTTTACCACTAGTTCCAGGCCTGCCATGATCAGTCACTGACAGCTGTCAAATGTGGTAATCGCTGTGTTTACGACATCAGTACATAGATGTGTGACTACGCATAAATCACAGCTCAGGAACGTGTCTACCATCCACACAACCGCACATGCAAAATCCTAGAAATTTTATCGAATTTAGTTTTTGCGTCGGTGAGTTAAGAATAGTACGAAACTTCACCAGATATAAGTGGCGTTTGAAACCATCCCGTGGTCCTTATGAATTGTAGAAGATCTGATATATCTGCACTCGCTACGTCCTGAGGAGAATCCATGGCCCCACTGAAGGGGGCAGACCTGGGCAAAGCAGATGCTGGATCCTTTCGGTATCTTCCTATTTGCCGCAGATCCGGCAGAGATTCTTGGTTAAATTTTCAGAACATTGTTCCGATCGTGGGATGTGATCACCCCGACGAGCATACGGATCGTCCTTTGAAAATGTTTAGTTACTGTGCACTCTTTTTGAAAGTGGCCGATTGTGTTGGCTGTTGTGGGCGCGGTGGTGGTGCCTTCTTCACTCGCCCTGTGGTTCTCAACCTTGACTACCTCTTTTCTGCGCTGCTCTATCAAGCACTTTTCGCTCATCTACTTGATAAATTAGTGCTTTTGCACTTACATTACCTCCAGGCTAGCTTGTGGCCTAGGGTCAAATTTTTCGTCGAGCAGCTGAGCCCTGATTTGCGAGTTCATTTGCCAGTTGCTTACCTGTCCTGAAGCCAAAGAACTGGTCGGCATGTGCAGTGCCCCGAAAAGTACGTGCACGGCAAGTTGATCCAGATGGATGCCTGGTTATGATTTAAACTGAGCTGTGCCTGTCACGGATTGTCCACTGAAATATTTAAGGCAGCTGGAGATGATCTGGTAGGGCGCATGCACCAGCTCATCTGCAAGATATGGTCTGAGGAAAGCATGCTCGACGAGCATAAAATCTCAGTATCGTTTGCCACGCACAAGAAAGGAGACCTTACTGACTGCGCCAACTATCGAAGGGATCAGTCTTCTTTACATCGCGTATAAGATATTCTCTGCCGTTTTGTGTACCCGCCTGAAGCCGTTCATTGAAAATCTGATAGGTCCATATGAGTGTGGCTTCAGGCCAGGAAAGTCCACAACAGACCAAATCTTCGCACTGCGGCAGATCCTAGAAAAGACCCAAGAAATGCAATAGGACACTCACCACCTATTTATTTGTCGATTTCAAGGCCGCATATGACAGCGTGCATAGAGACGAGCTATACAGCGCCATGTCTAGTCTTGACATTCCTGCCAAACTCGTCAGGCTGTGCAGGATGACGATGGAGATCTCTCGCTGCTCCATCAAGGTCGGTAATGAACTCACCATTGAAGATCTCAATGTCAAATAAGGTGTTAGGCAAGGCGACACGTTGTCATGTGACTTCTTCAACATGGTCCTGGAGAAGATCGTGCGAAACTCACACGCCAACACTAGAGGCACGATCTTCCAGAAGTCCGTGCAATTGTTAGCATACGCCGATGACATTGACGTGATTGGCAGAACTCAGCGAGCCGTCAGTGAGGCTTTTGCTAACATTGAGACGGAAGCGGCTAAAATGGGTCTGGCGGTGAATGAGGGCAAAACGAAGCATATGCTGTCCTCAAAAAACGACTTACAACATCGACGTCTTGGACAGAGCATCACAATGGACAACTATAACTCGAGGTTGTCAAGGACTTCACTTACCGGAGTAGCTGTACAAATAACATCAGTACTGAGATCAAGCGTAGGATAACTCTTGCCGCTGTTTCTTCGGGCCCACGAGGCAATTAACTAATAGAAGAACCAAGTTGACTCGATACAAGACTCTGATCACCCCAGTCCTACTATAGGGCGCGGAGGCATAGACAATCTCGAAAGCGGATGAAAAAGTCCTTTGTCTCTTTGAGTGAAAACTTCTACATACGATCTTTGGTCCTGTTTGTGTTGACGCATTCTGGAGAATAAGATTCAACCACGAACCACGAACGGGCTGTACAGCGACATGAGCCTAGTTAGGCGTCTACGGATCCAACGACTACAGTGGCTAGAGCATCGAACCCGAACCTGTCGGGCAACGCAACGGAGGACGCCCGCGTTTAAAGGGGCGCTCGCAAGTTGAGAAGGACCTAAACCAATTTGGTGTGCGAAACTGGAGACAGCTAGTCAGAGATCGCGCTAGTTGGAGAGGTATGTTTGTTGAGGTCCAGGTCCACCCCGGACTGTAGCGCCACACAAAGAAGAAGAAGAGAGCCTGTCAACCAGGCTGACTTTTGTCAGGGTACGGTGTACACCGTAGTCGTTGCAAATGGCAAGGAGAGGAGTGTGGGAATGCACTGTGGTTTTAAATGTGGAGGAGAAGGTGACTTCAACTTGGCTTCATGTCTCGTCATAGTGAAGAGGTTCTTAAGAGTAATTCAACTACATTGAGCCTTTGCGAGGCGGCAAAGTATGACAAGCCGTGTGTCTACACTTATTATGGATGTTTTAGATTAAGCGGAACAAGGTACTGCGAGCTGCCACATCTAACCGCCGTCTCTCAGGCTCATGGCTGTGAGAGGATATTTAGCTTTCCCTATCACGTATGGCCTCTCACTGCCCTTGATTCATCCTAAGATGCTCCCTAACCCGTGTTTGCTTTGCGCAGTGTTGCGTCCTCCTTTCGAGTCGGTTGCCTTGTATCGTAAATTCAAAAACGATTCCCAGCATTCACCTTTACAGCATCGTCGTAAAATTCAATCAGCTGAACCCATTTTAAAACACCCACCATCATTTTATCACGCTGATACTCACGCTTTAACTCAGTTAAACACGAAATCCACTAAAACCAGTTGATGGGTTGTAAATCTGTTCAAACCGATTAAATCATAACCAAAACAGGGAAGCCAGCTCCCAGTTCGTGTGGCAGGTGATAAGGTATACATTTTCCAGGAAATCACTTTCGCTCGCTCCACGGTTGCGCATGAAACCATTTAAGGATAGGCTGTGTGAAATTACGGACTGCGTGTATACGTATTTAGTGGTGGTAAACATGCTCATAAATTCTCAAAAATGCTCGAATAAGTTGAGCTTGGTCCGGAGGGAGGATGGAATTGGTTACTGGATTTGCACCACTCGCTGATACCCTTCCACTTGAGATAATGAATGCCGAAGGATGCCAACCACTTAACAGACTGATTTATGGCATCCTTAGTTATTGCTTACATTTTGTTGATTAATGTTTTTATTGTTTTCGGCCCCTTGTCAATTGCCTTTGCTGGTTTTATTCGCAATAAATTTTCCCAACAAACTCAACAAGGTGATTTCTCGAAGGGTCTAGACGGCGGTCTCGTGTAATTTCTGCCCCTGGCTGGGTGTGAAAAGGTGAGTCCTTGGTCAGTTGTTTATTATTTAAACTATGCTTAACTATGAGCGACATATTAAATCGGTATAAAATTAAGAAAATGTAGTGGGCGTGGAGAGGAAGCATTGGTTACCAATGATAGTGGCCACATGCAGTGAGCCAAAATACACCGAGTTGCCGTAGTCGATTTGAGCTACAGCTACGCACCTAGAGAAGGGGTGTGTTCAGTCGAATCACCGATGACGCAACACGAACACCAAGCAAGTCGAATTCATCGCAACATTAAACCTGTGCACTGACGCAGCGAATATGGATGAATATAAATATGAATATGCATGCGTTCGCATTGGGTCAAGCCATTGACCTATTATGCTGACCGTGCATTGCCGGCGTTACCGGCAGTAATTTAGGCTAAGACACAATTGTTATTCGCAGTGTAAGCTAGATTTAGGTATAAGAGAGAAACAAAAATCGTGAATAAATGTCAGTCAGTTAATAGAACTTTCTGAACGCCTTTTAATCAATTAATTCTTTTACAGCAATTGTTCCAACCTTAAGTACTTGGTGCATCATCTTTAACTCACTCACTCACAAAGTTTAAGTGCATGGTGTAGTCATATAAGATCGGCTGCAAGTATATGTGCTTGGTGCATCCATTCAGAAAAACGCTTCTGAACAGGGTGGTAGCCTCACAAAGCTAAGACTTAAGTGCCGACTGTGGCTAATTGCATAATGAACAAAACTGAGAGGAAAGCTTGAAAAAACTACTTCTCCAATTGAACAGTAAGACATATGGCTGGAGCAGGATGCTGTTCACATCTTAGTACGCACATAGTTCATAGTCATAGTTCAACTTTATCGTACATTCCCAACCCACCAGCACCCTCTTCGTGACCAGTTGTGAGTATGTTATTAACTTGATTATGGTGGTTGCGATGCTTCCGTGTACTTTGGTTGTGAAAGTCCAATATGGGCGACGTATTAATATCGGAGAGTCTCTCACTTAGTTGCTCTTCGTAGACTCTTGCAATCGCCGGGGATTCTCATGAGTCAAAACGTCTGCTTGTTAGTTTTTGTAGCTTACTGACACTAGACGGTCGGGCTCTGAATGTCTCATGCTGCGACGAGAATATGGCCAGAGGCAAAATGAATGTTCGCACATCCAGAATAATTAACGCCTGTCTTCCGTCAATGAGCACAGAGTCGATCTGATTGGCGGTTCGACTGTCCAAATATCGTCTGGTTGCTGTGTGGGTATTCTTGCAAGGGAAGCTTATGCTTCTTATGAGCAGAGTAGGGCAAAGTCAGTGAGACGGAAGCCATCAACTGCTGTCGTGTTCCTTTACAGTCTTCTTTTACAGAGTCTTCAACCTCGTCGGTAGGGGAATGTGCACATATGAAGCTAATGCTGTATAATCTACCTTGAATGTGTATCACGCTTGGCGACCAATTATCGGCTTAAAATCGATGGCCTTCGATTTCAAGCGTATTCCCACGACGACTCCGCACTCAATTATGTGCAAATATGCGCTCACTTTTTCTTACTATTCTCTTGTCCTATTCAGCGTATTTTCTAAAGCGCCGTGAGGATATTTTCCAATTTTTGAGCTGCACGTGGAGCATGGAGTGTTCTTACATTCCATGAGCGCACTCGAAAATTGTTGTTCTTTTTCCCGCCGTGTAGTCGTTGTAGGTCTGTCAGTCTCTAGGAGGCATCTTGCTCTATCGCATGTGTTTTGTTTTTTGTTCCCCGTGGACGGGTTATTAGCCCTCCGCACAACCGCAAGATAGTCACTGCATGCATTGGTTCACTTCAAAACGGTTGCTTTGATAACTATCCAGAGAGCGCCACGAGGCTGGTCTATACATCGATAACGATCGTTGTTGGCATTCCGCCAAATTGAGAGCGATCATAGACCCTGCCCCGTCCTCTTTGCAAGGAGATAAAAAACTCTGTTTACTGACGTTGCAATACGTTTGAGGGAATGCTCTCAATGGTGTGACTGCAGCTATGAGCACTCCAAGACAAGCATGATCAGAATTTAACCTCAATTCACATTGAGTGAACCTCACAGCAAAGGGGACCCGTGGCGTTGTGGGTACGTGCGTCGACCCCAACCTGAACTACGTACGTTCGATTCCTGTTCTGAGCGACACAAATAATTTTCATGGCGCCACATCTTTTAAGCCACTGACAAGGGATATCTCTTGGCTAGAAAAAGCTTCTCGAACATGGAATCGGCATAAAACTGTAGGTACGTTCCGCTAGTGAGAGAACATTAACACGCACAACACGAGTACTTGCTGAGAAGTTAGGCTATGGCCTTAACTTCTCAGCAAGCTATGGAGGCGTTGCATGGCAGTTGGAAACAATATGTTACATATTACATTGCCGTGATGTCCTAATGTGGCCGAAAATGTTGAACAAGCTCAGGGATTAATGCAGAAAAAGATTAAGAGATAATCAGAACTCACGTTGGCTACCGCATTGAATGGTTATTTATTATTGTTTATGGTTTTAAATTAAGGATTAAACGAAGCTATAAGCTTTATTTACAAAAGAGAATTAGTCATACAAGAATTGTTTACACACATTCAAAAACAAATTTACAAAAGAAAAGAAACAAGAATCTTTGTTTTCGGTTCAGGCCTGAAGTACGTAGTCTAGGGATCAGATGAAACCAACATTTGATGCATAACATCTTCATTTGCTGTCGAACGGGAAAATTCGTGTTACGAATCTGAAAGTTCCTGTAAGCCTTTCACTTGCCCTAGCCTTCTCTTATATGGCGCTTTTTCTTTAGCTGACGCTACAGTCCGTGGTGGAGCTGCCTCTCCATTTAGCTCTGTCTTGTGCTAGTTGCTTCAAACCTCAACTTATTCAAGTCTCCTTCTAGCTGCGTGCGCCACTGGGTTCGTGGCCTTCGTTTACCGCGTTGTTCCTCGGTGTCGGAATCGAAGAGTTTCCGGGCCGAAGCATCGGCCTCCATTCGGTTTAATTGACCTAACCATTTGAGACTAGAGATTCGAACCGATTCAGTTCTTCGTAAAGTCGCCTGCTCAAAACACCATCAGTACACATACGGGACCGAAGATATTTCGAAGGACTTTTTTTCTAAGAGACCAAGAATATCCTTGTCCTCTTTAGTGGTCCATGCTTCTGTGGTAGTAGTCTTTAGTGGGACTGGTACTAGCAATATCTTGGTTCCTGGCTTTATTCCTTAGTAGCCCTCCAAGTCTAGAAATACAGTCTTCGTTTTATCTCCGCGGTGTTGTCATTACTCTTGTTAACTTCGGAACCTAGGTAGACAAAGGCTTTCACTACTTCGAAGTTATAGCTGTCTATGGTGACGTCTTGTCCAAGACGTCGGTGTTGGTGGATCTTTTTCGTAGATTCGTAGACAGCATATAAATTAAACAAATATGTCCTATCACCTGGTGATCTTGAAAGACTGATTTTTGTTTTTAATTCAAACTGAACTTAACTTACCTCAACAATAACGAAATGCTTACGATCTAATGTGATCGGCCATGGAGGAAGTGCTGATATTGGGATACGTGAAATATGAGTGCGTTGTGTGAGGTGAGTGTGCTGTATTGAGGTATTGGGAGAGTGTTGGATGTGTGGCATCGACTGTGTTGTGTGCAGGGTGAACGTACAGGAAATGCTAGCGGTGCGAAAGGTAATTGGATTTGGATTGGGTTTAGAAAGGGCAATGACGTTGACACTAATGTCGTATAACTTATGCTTTGCCTTACTCTCATATTTTTCACTTCAGGTCATCGGTATTTGCAATAGTGGAGGATCGTGTGTCTGGTGTTTACGTTTGAATTCAGCACGATCATCTCGAGAATGATGTTAGAGAAATCGCAAAATTGTAAAATATAAACTTCACCACGTATATATTTGAAAGATATTCCTCAGCGAATACAAGGTCCTACTCGACTTCCTCATAACTCGAGGCAATCAGATCGGTTGAGTATTGCGTGAAGCTTAATGTCGGCAATCCCAACGTCGGCATCGATGCCGGAAATGGTGTGACGCCACTCCTCATAAATTGAAACCGCTTTTTGTCACTCCCTCCGTATTTGTGTGCATTTGTCAAATCGTTGTTAAAACTGCTACCGACTAAACCAACAAAAAATGCTCCCAGGTGAAATAAATTAGGTCTTACAAAGGTCTTCAGTGCTCAGACTTTAGGCAACGAAATTATCCACCTCTATACTCAAGCACAGTATCCACGTTGCCCTGCAAATACCGCTGCGAAAGTTCACTCGGTCAGGCTTGGTTTTTTCTTGAAAAATTATTACAAACCCTAATTCGCATTGAACAAGTTTTCGCAACAAAACTGTGGTGTTTCGCCGCAGTGAAATAACCCCGTGATGCAACCGTGGGAGCAAGTAGCTCTTGAGCGCTCTTGAGCTCACCCACTCACCCACTCGCCCAGACTAACTTCCATCTCGCGCTCCGCATAGACTTAGTTATAATCGAAACTCTCATTTTAATTGCAGTCAATTAAAATTATTAAAGAAAAACATTTTCCGCAATCTAGTTTCTATCACTCGAAAACTTCGACAGGTTTGCTCGTTGCCTCGTTGCCTCCTCCCTAATTGGAGGACGATAAAGGGAAACTGAGTTCGTTACTCAAACAAAAGCACAACCGTTTCGCCGCAATACAGTACAACAATGAGGGCACTGTGGGGTGCCCTTACGTACACATAGATACAAGAAGTGCCCTTTAAAGTTGCAAGCACTGCTCCCACCCTCGGATTGTAATCTAATTAGTGGAATTTCCAATTCAGATTACAAACTATTACCTAGTTTGATGATGGGTCCGGTTGCGGCGGTTATCGTAACAATGCTCTGTTTTTGCGTCCTCTCTTTTTCCGATTCGTAATATTGTTCGCGCAAAACTTGTGCATATCCATTTGCTTGGGGTTCTCATGGAAATTAAGTCGGGGATAAGAAAATCGATTTTCCGTTGAGGGCACTTCAACCAGTTGTTTCCCTTTCAAGTTTCGAGTGTTTTCGACAGTAGTTAATGGGTGCTGTTGAAGTGCTGCAGCTAATTTGTATTGAAATCTGAATGCAATGGGGTCCTTTTTTTGCCGCTGTTTCCCTTGTACATCGGTTAGGGATTTAATTGGTCACGAAAGTTGAACTTAACTTTCCATGCAATTTTGAAAGAAAAAGTCCGCGTGTGCCCGCGTTCTGTGAAAAGAAACTTAGAAGGGACTTTCTTTTGCGTTGGGTGGCACTACAGTCCGTGCTGAACAAGGAGACTGGGCTTGCACGTCTTGTGTCGCGAGTTGAATGGACATGTAGTGTCTTGGCATTATTCTTTTGTGTTAACAGTTGTGCTCTATGACCACATCACTGAGGCGTTGCTGCTAGGTACTCGAAAATGAACGTAGATCTGATTGTGAACATCCACTTAAGATTATGCTTCCTGGTCAGTGCACCCAAGATGTGACAACAAACCGATAACATACTTCAAGAAGAAAAAAATTCAAGCTTCATGGGACCTCATCCTTTTTTTCGCAATTTTTGACACACAAAGTCGTACACAGTCGATGCCTATCAGCCCGCCCAGACCCTGGAGAAATTGATTGGCCAATACATCAGGCAAACCATTCCAGCGTGCAGACCGTCCCCTGCCAAAACGCCCACAAGGAATGTAGGCACCACTGAAAAATCTCTCCAATACATGGAATACACCCTTGTGGCATTTCTTAACATCGATGGTGCATCCACCAACATTGAACCAAAGGCAATTCCACTTGCGCTTGGAATTGGAAAATCATAAGTGGCTCTCATTTATCAGCTTCTCACTAGGAAGGTAATGCGCTCTCACACGGATCTACAGACGAGTTAATAGGATAACCGCACAAGGATGCGTACTCTCGCCGCTTTTCTGGAACGTAAAGGTCCATGAAAAACTAGAAGATGGATGCAAGATCATTGCTTATACGGTCAATGATGCCATAGTGGCATCTGGTACACTTGCCGCCATCTGAAGAGACGTAATAAGCTTGGACAAAAACAAGCCAAGTTGGCGTCAATTCTTAAAAAAGTCGGAGCCTGTGCAGTATGTAGTCTTCACTAGATGATACAAACTCTGCAATTTGTACTCTTCGCCCCACCTCCCACACACTGTATGACACTACTTTGAAACTTACAGACAGTGCTAGGTTTCTGGGTCGCTTTCGAGAGTAAGCTTACTTGGAAACCTAGCATTCTCAGGACGGCTTCCCATGTCCTTTTTATAATAAAAAGGGCTACAGCCAGTACCCAGCTTCTCAGATATTGTGCGTGCTCTTGTTCTCTCACGAGTGGCCAAGTTCGAGAAGCTTTTTCTAGAGACTTGTACATACTCCTTGAGCATTGTCAGTGACTCGAAAGAGGTGGATCTTGAAATTAATTTTCAAAGAGAGAGACTTAACCTTTTTATCAAGTGATTCAAGTGTGTAGGTGTCAACTCACATAAAAAGTGTTACTTATATTTAGCCCAAAACTCCCCTTCTTCTTTGTATAGCGCTACTGTTTGGGGTGGACCTGGACCTCAACCAATAAGCTTCTCCAACTAGCACGATATCTGGCTAGCTGTCTCCAGTTTAGCACACCAAGTTGGTTGAGGTCCTTCTCCACTTGGGCTCGCCACCTTAAACGCGGGCGTCCTCTGTTGCGTTGCCTTACAGGTACGGATTCGAAGATTCTTCGGGCCGGAGCTGTGGTGTCCATCCGCTCTACATAACCCGGTCATAGTAGGAGTTGGATCCGTAGACGCCTAACTAGACTCATGTCGCTGTACAGCGTTCGTGGTTGAATCTTCTCCTCCAGAACTTGTCATCACAAACAGGACTAAAGATCGCCCATAGAAATTTTCTCTCAAAGAGACCAAGGATTCCTTCATCCGCTTTCGAGATTGTTAAAGCCTCCGTAAGGCAGGACTGGATGATGAGGGTTTTACATAAAAAAATACCAACTTGGTCCATCGAGAGAGGGCTTTATTACTCAATTGCCTCTTGAGCCCAAGGCTACAGCGGTTGGCAAGAGTTATCCTACGGTTGATATCGCAGCAGATGATGTGCCGAGGTAAGTGAAGTCCTTGACCGCCTCAAAGTTATAGCTGCCCATTATGACGCTCTGTCCAAGACTGAGAGATCTGAGCTCCTAATATGTCAGAGTAGTCGATCGGGGTGTATCGTCAGATTTGCTGTTGGCTATTCCGCCGCCATCCGTAAAGAGAGGTGAGTCCTTATACAGACTCATCCTCTCTCGTTAGCAGGCGCCAATGACGTTCCACGGTGGTTTGGTACCCCGTCTTCAGTCGAAGGTGTTCTGCTCCCGGATTTTACCAAGTGGAGGTGATAGTAGGAGTTCATTGACAGAGGCTAAGTGCAAGCGCCTGTGCCCTCATAAGCCGCTTGTCAACGCTTCGATATGCCTCGATTTAAGCCACTCTTACACTCAAAATGTCGTAAACTACCTAAATTTTGCCTCTACCTAGAATCTTAACCGTCTTTAGCATTTATCGAAATCAAAAAATAATGCACTACTCTTTTGAAAGTGCTTTGATTTTCCCCCTCTTTGCTCTACAAATGCGTTTATTTTGACATGTTCATAACATTTTTGACATGTCCTTCGATGTTTTTGTGTGCCCTTGTTAAACTACGAAAACCTCACAGTTTTGTACTCACCTTGCTGTCGTGGGCCAGATATTACTTGTAACGCTTCACAGCGGTATGGCGGAATAGGCGTATTAAAGGAAGCACATGTTGAATAAATATGGTCACACTCCAGCGCATCTTCAATTTGATGCAATCGCCTCGACACACATCTCAGCTAGACTGCGAGTGCATTTTTCAGACAACCCACAGAGCCGCAGTCCATGCAGCGAAGTCAAAGAAACAATCGACATCCTTCCATCCCCCCTTCAATTAGAACGAAATTGTGTTAAATTTCATACAAAGCGTCAATCTAAACAAAGCATCGTCCACAAGCTGCTTGGAATTTCATTAAATTATTCCAAATTAAGCCCTGCAACAAACAAGTCTCGTTGTGTTCCCCAGTTCAGTGTGTTTACACACTTGTCCTGAATCCAAAAGATTGCTCAAGTGATACACAACCGAATGTAATCCAACGAGCGTTGACGCGTTGTCAGCACAGTTCTTTTAAACTCTCGGCCGTATTATGTCCTCATAAAGTCATTACGTTGATGACTTTTGGGGGCACACCGGGACGGAGATAGAGAAGGGGAGCGAGCGACATTGCCTTAGAGAGCGCTGTGATAATATTTACCACTGCATTTTTACCGCCCGCCTTCGGCCCACAAGCTGCACAACATCCGCAATGGCAGAACAATAGACATTGCCACCCGGGACGACTCCTTCTGCCGGGGGCTTATCCGTAAGTGTTCCCTCCGCACGGTGGATGGATAAGCTCTAACTGCCCGCAGAAGCGTATTATTATGATTTTATTTTCTTCCTTTTGGGGTCCCTGGCTGCGGACCAACATTTTTGCAGTTCTCTTGATGACACGAAAAGATAGTATTTCCATCCGATGAGTACTTTTTGGAGTGACGTGATGGCCCATAGTGGTGGCGTTCTTCCAGGAATGCCAACCAACCGCCAGTCCAATGGCAGCAGCGTCGGCAGCGGCAGCGGCACAAGCACAAGCACAGGCAGTAGCAAATGTTGCAACTTTTTGCCAAAATTGAAATAAGCTTAAACCGGCATAATCTTGCAACGATTGCAATTCCATGTGGCAACATGAAGATGGGTCCGACTTGGCACAAAATCTGCTTGTTTAGTTGAAAATTCATCTTCAGTCTGTGTGATGCTTGTGATTGAAACATTTTTTTGTTCTCCTTATTTTTTCTTGATTCCATTTAAAATCCTTTGTTGCTTCAGCATGGTATCGTTGATGCGGCGAGGCGAGACCATTTTTTGGGTGCCCAAGCTCTTATACGACTTGGAGACTTGATGGGGAAGGTTCTCTGAGGTCATTTGCATTAAGGAGCGACCAGCTTCTGTCGGCTTGTTGTGCCTTCTTGAATGGGGAGCAAGTTGGGAGCATCTTCGGTTGTTCACTTGAAAGACTTGCGAATATTCTCTCCTTCACGCCAGCTTCGAAAGGCGTCCGATGACCTTGAAAGAAGACGGCTTTTTCCCTCCATTGCCTTCATTAACTTGTGTACATAATCTCGAAACAAAAACAAGTGATTCTCTTCCAAAAATGTATTGAAAATCGTTCGCCAGCCGGCTGCAGTTAGGTTCAATGATTTAAATTTAACTTGAACACTGTTCTACCCTCACTCGCATTTTGTCATAATTCATTTCGTGGAATCATTAACGCACGTTTCTGAATTTATTCTCGCTGAGAGCATATTAATAACGTCGCCATATCAGCATCACGTAGGTTGGCTTTACATGTAGTCACAGTAGGCAGCTTATACTGCCATAATTATATTTTTCTGGGAAGATACAACATACATATCTATTTTTTTCATTTGTGTAATTATTGCGTAAATTTAAACACGATCGACAATTTCGTGGAAGATGGCTTGATGGACGATGTAAAATTGTTAAAGGTCACTGACATTCCTTGTCATGTCTACAGTACGCCCTCGATTAAAAGCAGATGCTAAAACTAGCAGCAGTCAGTTGCTAAGTGATGTTGCATTGATCAAATTTGAGTGTGGAAATTATGTTCATCTATATAAATTAAAATCAAAGCTTGTTTGCTTGTCCTTTGTGGACCCTTAAATGCTACGAGATAGAGCGCTTATGTCTTTGGCAAGTTTTTTCAGTATTCTGTGTAAGTGGTCTTGTTACCAAAAAATAAATCGTCAGTTCAAGAAACATCTTGAATCGCGGCAGCTTCTTAATGACCGACAGTGTGGCTTCCGCAGCAACAGATCCACTGGTAATTTGATAGCTTGTCTCAGCGAAAACACCGAAAAGTGGAACCAATCTTTGCACAATACAGGCGAAAGCAAGATAGTTGCGGTTGATATAGAGTTTGGCATCAAGCTCTTTCGTCGAAAATGCGTGCTTATGGAGTTGATGAGTATCTACTTCTATGGATTAGAAACTACCTTTCGAACCGTTCAATCCAAGTTGTTTTGGATGCGTTCAAGTCTGATACCCACAAAATAAATGCTGGTGTCCCCCAAGGCTCTGTTCTGTCTCCGACGCTCTTTCTCATTTTTATAAATGATCTCCTATCTGCTACTTCTAATCCAATAAACTTCTTCGCTGATGACAGCACCCTCAGCTTTTTATATTCCTTCCAAAATTCACGACCCTGCCCTTCGGACGTAGAATTGGAACAGCAGCGTATGTCGAGCACATTGAATTCTTGACAGCATAATAAACTGGGCAAAGAACGATAGCTTCCAATTGGGCTTCCAAAACTCAATGGTGTCTGCTGTCATTAAGCCAACCGCTGATAATCGCGATTATCCATAAGTGACCTTGAATCGACGAAACCGGAAAATATTCCAACCTTGGTATGAAGGCTAAGAAACTTGTATGTAGGTCCACTGTTCCCAAGACCCGAAACTGCTGACAGCCAGACGTTGTGTCAGCAGTTTCGGGTGCATTACCTGCACATTCCAAAACGCGCGGCAGCTCAACGATGCAGTGGTGCAGACGAAATAGTATTTAAGCTAGCGTAAGAAATTTTTAAGTTTTAGTCTTAAGTTTAGCGTGTAGGCACTATGACGCCAAAAATGCTGCGAAATGTTTAGGTTTCCTTAATCTATGCGAGAATTCTTTCACCCCCTCTAATCTTTAATGCGTATATTCACCCTAAGCTTAAGTACAACGCTCATATCTGGTCTGGTGCCCCCAAGAACACCCTGCACCTACTACATAGAATCCAAAAGCGAGCGATAAAACTTATAGGAGACAACGATATCGCTTGTTCATTAGACTCGCTCGAACATGGTTGTACCGTGTTTTCTTTGTCCATCTTCTTTAGCAAACGATGCTCAAGTGATCTTACCAACGGCATTCCTCCTTTAATTGAATTCACCCGCAATACACGTTTCACCAGGAATGCACATCAGATTAGCCTTAATCCAGCTTTCGGACGCACAGTGAAATTTAGAGACTCGTTTTTTAGCCAGAAGGTTAGCTTGTAGTCCAGAGTCTTACCAAGATACTTTATTGAGCTTTTGCTGGTGATCGTTTCCGTTCCAACTGGAAAGTCGACGTGGACCGGTACGCGCTCTCTGTTCACTTCCATTTCTCCACTCTGCACTCCTCAGTATTCCTCGCGGGAATTACCACACCGATGTCGTCCGAGTACCCTATTAGGGCGGTGTTTTCGGGTAGGCTCATGCGTGGGAGCCCGTCATAGGAGATATTCCATAGGTCCGGTCCAAAAATAGAGCTCCGAGCGGCCCCGGCTTGTTATATCTTTACTCCGTCGTCCTTCTGTTATGTGGTAAAGCAGTTTCCGGTTCGTGAGGTAGTCGTCTAGTATACGTAGCAGATAATTTGGCACTCTGAATTTGATATTCAGGGCCTCTAGAATGTCAACCCATCGGACGTAAAGTACATTCCTTCAGTCCAGCGCAGCGAGTACAACAACCATTTGCTTTGTTGGGCAATCTTGGTTGTCCACTTCCTTGATTGCGTTTACTGTCGAGTGTCCTTTCCTGAAACAGTATTGCTTTTCTGGCAGGTCGCCTTCGAGCGCCGTGCTAAGGCGATCCTTAAGTAGCATACACAGAGGGTGGAATGCTGAGGGTTGTTCGGGGTTCTCTTTCCACTTACACCTGCCCTTACTTCTTCCAGCTATCTTAGCATATTCCTACACGGTGGCAACTGTTAAACATGTTCAGGAGAAGACATTTACTGGCTTTTTTAATTGTCAGCTCTGTCCCAACTGGGTGTGTCGGTAATAATGCGTCCACAATCTCGTTCATATTTGGGTGATGCATTTTTTGACAACTTACTAGTGCGCCCAGTTTACGCATAACAATCTTTTATCAGAGTCCCCAACAGTCCCTATTAACATCATGGCGGAGTTCCTCCCACTTCTGTCTTTTGCTTCTGTTAATCGCTTTCTTCAATTCTTTGTAGCTTTGAACTCCGCTTGTGTTGTATGGTAACTCTGCGGCTGAGTTGTAGACACCTTCTCCTCAGTGCACATATATTGTCCGCTCATCAATAAGCCGGCTTTCTGGTGCCCGTTAAGCTTTTTATCCTTGGCATGGAAGCATCGCACGCCTTATGTAGAAGGACTGACGAACAAACCAAAAGTGAAGTTTAAACGAGCACTATGCACCTGGGCGTAAGAATGTTAACATTTTAAGGCCAGCATGTTCGTGCCTTCTTCTCTTTTGCTGGTGCTACAGTCCGGGATGGACCTGAGCTTCAACCAACATGCCGCTCCATCTAGCCCGGTCTTGTGTTGTTCAAAGTTCAACCGATTAATGTCTCCTTCCAGCTGCGTACGCCATCGGAGGCGTGGATTTAATTTACCGCGTTGGTTGGAGTCGAAGACTTTTTGGGACAGATCATTGGTGTCCGGTCGTTCTACGTGACCATCTGAAACAAGAGACTAAAACCTGTTTGATCAAATCGATGTCGCCGATCATCAGCCGAGCTTCAATTGTTTCCCAGGTCTTTTATATTTGGACTGGAAATAATGCGTAATGAGCACGGATTCCGTTTTATGATCCGAGAGTTCTAAACTCATACCTCGCAGCCTGCTAGTGCTTTGTTGCGATACGACTCGATTTCTTCAAGCATTTTCGCCACGACAACAACGGCAATAACGTCCGCAAATGCTATAATAGAGGCTAGTCTACTAAAAGTAGTGCCACAATAAAGGACCTAGCACTGAAGCACACCTTCAATAAATCGTTCCTTGGTAGCAATCGTGATGAAGCAACCTCTCGGTAAAGTAGCTTTTGACCAACCTTAAATTGTACTGCAGTACTTTAAATCTTTCGAGGGACTGTTGAATACGCTACCAGTTAGCCGAGTTAAATGTAGTTTTTACCTCAAGTGTGACCACGGTACCGTACTTTTTACTGCCTTCTTCCTACCGTCTACCATCGATGGCTGATAGGGCTTGGCCATGCTTCTATGCCTTATATCAGTTTAGTTCAGTCTTATATGGGCATATCTTGGTTTTCGAGAGAGGGCTTTATTTTTCAATAGTTGGTTGAGGTCAAGGTCCTCAACTATAGCACCACACAAAGAAGAGGAAAAAGTCTTTCAAGCCAGAAGGCACAGCGATTACCCAGTGTGTTCCTCCATTTAAAAGAGTTCCTGCCACTCATATCCATCTCAAACTAAATGCATCTTAATATCGATTTAGTTACCTCTGGCGTGGTATACTTGGTTCTTTACCAGTTGTTGAACTTATAAGCCGTTCGTTTCCTTACTAAGTTGGAACCCTTTTCTCTGATCAATCAACGAATGAGCCTTTGCTGCTGAACTAAGCGCCTTAGCTTCGGTGATACTTAGAATTACTGTTGGTTGCTTATATGACTCTCAGAATACCGGGCTACCAGTCAGAAAGAGAACGTGTTGAATACTTTTCAGTCATCGATCTTACTGCCCCAATCAGCATCAGTGTATCTGTTGTTGTTTAACTCAAGCTTCCTGTAACTAAGCCGATAGTTTATAGAATTTGACCGAATGAGGAATGTGAGGACGTGAGGCTAATGCAATTTAATGTTATTGCAGCCATTACAAATTTTTCTATTGAATTCGCGGGTCGAGCGGTGTACTAACTAACTTCTAACAAGTCGCTGTTGGCTTAGTTTGAGTTCTCCTCTTAAGCCAACTCCATTTCGTGCTAATTAACTACGATGTCATCAAATGGTTCCCCTGTTTGTCTTTTGATTTTTTCCATTGTTTGGCCTTCATTGCATCTAATCAAAATGTCTCTGATCCCAAGTCGGGGACTCTTCGGGACGGAACTGAGTTGGCCATACACTCACTCTACATGGTCCATGAGGGGCGCTGATTTCGTAGACGTCTGGCTAGACACATGACATCATCATCACAAAGTCAATCTTCTCCTCCAAATCCCATGAAGCCAAGTGCTTTTCTGCGTTTAGTCTCGGTTATGATGTTCTTCGTACCATTTACTCCTGAGCGAAGGCAAATGAATTCCTTTAACTACCTGAAGTTACAGCTGTCCATTCTGACGCTCTGCCAATGCGTTGGTGTTCTATGTCCTTTTTGGAGGACATACACTTCGTTTAGTCGATCTCTGAGCTCAAATGTTCAAAACGCAAGCCGCTTTCTCTTGAAATTGATGTACAGCCTTACATAATGTTTGACCATATTTTTTAACATCAAATGGGATACCTAAGGACATTCCTTCTGAGGTGCCTAAGTAGCCTCAGCACCTGTGTCCAATCGTGGCAGTTGCATAGAAGCAGTCAAAGGCTAAGCCGTGATAAAGGCTCGATCAGTTAAATTTTGTTGACGAGAGACGGGCACACATTGTCGAATAGAAACGCCACAAAGTCTCTGTCAGTGGCCTAGAGAGACATCCTGTTGAACATACCCATTATCACTTTTTAATTGTAATCAATTGAATAACTGGACTGCTTAAGATACGCACGTGACGTACCAACTGACAGCAGTTCGAATTGATCAGCCCTAATTTATTCAAGCAACCATGCATCGTTGATTGGAGCCCAATGAATTCCCATTGAAATGTTTGCACGTGATGATAAACAAACGCCAGTGTGCCCCAAGCAATCGATGCAGTCGGAGCAGTTGTCCCGGGAGCCTTGCTGTTCCTCGATTAAATGTTACTGTTTGTCATTACAAGTCCTTGAATATTGGCAGAGTACAAATGTGTGCTGAGCTGGCACAACGGGCCATGCCATTCTGTTTGACCGCCTCACGGATGACAGGAGGGGTGTGAGCAGTCCTCTAAGCAGTATAAGCCGCTCAACGATTCGGACGTGTAGAGTGATTGCAAGGATTTATGTACTACACTACAGTGCATTTCAACCCTTTCGCAAATAATCAGTCTTCGAAGATTGGATGGATTTGCTTGTGCACTTGAAGTGCCCCCTGAACGAGGAACAATTGTGTGAAGTGTCAATTTGATTGAATTGAAATCTCGAAATGCAGAGCACCTCTTCGTGTCAATGCTTCAGTTGTCGATTGTCGTTCTCGTTGGCGAAGAGGATAGGAGGAAAAAAAAAAACTCCAACAAGGGTGCTAATTTCCAGGACATTTCAACAATGCGAATGGTGTGCAGGGAGCGCTTGTGTATGGGTACACAGAATGAATGTCACAGCAATGGGAGCGTGGAGTGCAAGAAAAATATTCGCAGTTAAGTTGCATCCATCTCCGAGGAGAAGACTTTGTGTACTGTACGACAGTTTCGGACATTTACACAAGCACGACAATGGTGACCTACAAAATGTACGGCGTACAGTCGCCTCGCGGATGGCTCGACGTGTTTTTGGTCATACGATTTTATTCACATTTTGTGTGGCGTTTTTGGAGCGTTTCTGCTGGTGTAGGGATGTAGTGATGATTGAAGACAGACGGAGGGCCCCGGTGCATGTTCGCGTGCCCGTGCTGTGGCAGATAATGATGCAGTTTGCATCGGAACTGAAAGGAATTTGTGGGAAAAGAAGCGTCAGAAAATCGCCAACGGTGACTTTGATAGTAGGACAGTCAAATCTGAGGCTCTATTGTCTTCCAAATCTTGAAGGACTGTTCAGGGGTCTTCAAAGCTGGAGAGATCTTACCTTCGGCTGAAGTTTCTTCATTGGCTATGACATCACATATTTTTAGCATATATTGAGCGTGCTGCGGATCGGTAGCAAAATTACCCTCACAGTCTGTGTGCATTTCATATGGCCTGCAGCCAGTCTGAGAGAGAGACTAATTATTAGGCGTATAATCTGCAGAATGCAACGCAGAATAACTCTTGCCAACCGGTGTTTCTTTGGGCTAAAGAGGGATTACTTGAGCACTCTCTCGAAAGACCAAGTTCACATCATGTAAGACCCTGATCATCCTTGTCCTGCATTATGGCGCCTAAGCCTGGACTGTCTCAAAAGGGATGAAGACGCAAACGTCTTCTCTTCGAGAGAAAGGCGTTCAATCTGCGTTCAATCTTTGGTCCTGTTTGCGTTGAACGTTTCTGTAGAGGAACATTCAACTACGAACTGTACGGGCTGTACAGCGACGTGAGTCTAGTTAGGCGTCCATAGATTCAACGCCTAGGATGGCTAGACCATGTTGAGCGCGAAGACAACACTGCTCCAGACCGAAGGTGGACTCCAAACCAGTTGGACAACTCAATAGAGGAAGACCACGAAGGCAATGGAGTGTGAAATTGGAGGCAGCTTGCCTAGGAGGCTTGTTGGCTGAGGGCCAGGTTCACCCCAGACTGTAGCGCCATAAACAGAAGAAGAAGAATCTAACTAACTATCTGCGCCAGTATTGCAGCACTCGATAGAATGGGGAGTCCATATTGGAGTCAACGCCAAATACTCTCTTATTTCAAGTATGAATGGCATTGAATTGGTATCCAGTCCCAGAGACTCCCACTTCAAAATGTCATGCGAAAAGGCTAAGCAGAAGCAGCTGATATGATTGCCAATTGCACGTTCATAGCTTAAAACATGTTAAAATTGTGAAAAATTCTACATCTGTCATCCATCGCAACAGACTCTAGGGAAAATTGCAAAAAAGCGTAACTGCTTCGTTATAGTCAGTGTGGGTGGGGCAACTATGACCAACGTTACGTTACGAACAAAATGAATCCCAACCAAATACAGGAAACAAAGTCGTTGCAAGCGCAAGCCGGACTGTATCGGCTTTCATAATCCTATTTCCCGCTTCCAGGCAGCTTAACGCAATATTCACGCGCACATATACCAATTGCCTTCTGCTCCAAAAGCACTCCGATATATCCACGTAAATACCGAACGGTGGCATTTCGGATTAGTGTCGTCATGTAAGTACAATGCAACTAGCTCATTATGAGCATCCCAACTGCTGCCCCCAATCTGCGCCAGATACCTGTTCAGCAGCGACGTTGTTGCATCCACTTATTGCCATCACATGTTCCATCATTAAGCCGCGAGAGTAATCTTGTGACATCGAAGGATTAAAGAATGGCAACAATGCACTGCTGGCGCGGTCGATACAGGTAGGTGCCTTTGTTAAGAGGATAATGGGAACAACGATAATGCCCCTGATGATGTACTCCGATTCAATTAACACAATTCGGTTGCAAGCTGAAACAGGTGTTGACTGGAAGCGATTACGAATTACGATAATGTCACACCATGCCTGCATTCAATTAACATCAATTCTATGTACAGTCACTCTCCGGTTGGGCCCGCCACGCAGGTGTGCAAAACGATCGTTAAAGAACCAAAATTGGAGCAAAAAAAAAAACCAACCCTTAACCTGGTCACAATGACAACTAAGCTAAAAAGGCAAAACCCCTAACAAGTAATAAAATTCAATTATAATCAAAGTAAGTACTGCCCGACACGACGTAGCCATAATGGATTTGCCTTCATCATCATCAGGCATCAAGGTAATGTACCACAACCAGCCGGCCGGAGCGGCACGGCTTTGGTCGGTCAAAATCACACCAACAAACATTAGGGGCTGCATCCCCCTGCCATTTGGCTGAGCAACAAAACAATTTGTTTCTCGGTACTTGTGGCCCGGCTTTGGTTCCTGTCCCTGCGGGTGAATATCTCAGCAGACCGTCGCGTCGCGTCGCACTCCCCACACCGAAGCAATTTAACTAATTTATCAAGTTAATGAGGAAAGTTTCGTGTAAGTGTAATTCAGCGGCAAGGCAGACCCAGCAGCAGAAGCATCGGCTGATTTGAGAGCCACAGTGCGGGCACCGCAGAGACGGACGGTCATGTGTTCTGGCCAACCGACCGCAAACCATATTTAATGAATCCCAAAAAGAGATGGATTACTCGCAGTATTAACACTTTAATTACACTAATCTGGACATTAATGGTGTCCGAGGCATTATGCTGTAAAGGCGATTTTTGGTGTTAGTTGAAGATCTTGTGTGTTCTTGGTTTTTTTGACGGCTCGCATCCCTGCCTAGGACAACAGAGTGGCAGAACTTACACGACGAAATCGTCAAAGTAAAGCGCGTGACTAAGGCGAGTAAGGATTTGTCAATTACCACTCGGTTTTTGGTTATTCATTTCGTTTAATTTTTTCAACACGGTTTGATTTATCATAGGCCTTCATCGTAATACTCTCTAAACACTAACTGCTGACCATAAGGTCCTTCGGTGCCATTCTTTCTGGACACTAGGTGCTGTCCATAAAGTCCATCGCCGCTTTACTGTCTGGTCAGTAGGTGCTGTCCATAAAGTCCTTCCCCGCGATAATGTCTGGTCAGTAGGGGCTGTCCATAAAGTCCTTCGCCGCTTTACTGTCTGGTCAGTAGGTGCTGTCCATAAAGTCCTTCGCCGCTTTACTGTCTGGTCAGTTGGTGTTGTCCATAAAGTCCTTCGCCGCTTTACTGTCTGGTCAGTAGGTGCTGTCCATAAAGTCCTTCGCCGCTTTACTGTCTGATCAGTAGGTGCTGTCCATAAAGTCCTTCGCCGCTTTACTGTCTGGTCAGTAGGTGCTGTCCATAAAGTCCTTCGCCGCTTTACTGTCTGGTCAGTAGGGGCTGTCCATAAAGTCCTTCGCCGCTTTACTGTCTGGTCAGTAGGTGCTGTCCATAAAGTCCTTCGCCGCTATACTTTCTGGTCAGTAGGTGCTGTCCATAAAGTCCTTCCCCGCGATAATGTCTGGTCAGTAGGAGCTGTCCATAAAGTCCTTCCCCGCGATAATGTCTGGTCAGTAGGAGCTGTCCATAAAGTCCTTCGCCGCTTTACTGTCTGGTCAGTAGGTGCTGTCTATAAAGGCCTTCGCCGCTATATTTTCTGGTTAGTAGGAGCTGTCCATAAAGTCCATCGCCGCTATACTGTCTTCGCTGTCATACACTTTCTGGACACTAGGAGCTGTACAAAAAGTGTGTCGCTGCAATTCTTTCTGGAAAGGATGGATTGGATTTCGAAAATGTTGAATTCGGGTGCG
The DNA here is from genome assembly GCA_916610145.1 of Eristalis arbustorum. Taxonomy (NCBI): domain Eukaryota; kingdom Metazoa; phylum Arthropoda; class Insecta; order Diptera; family Syrphidae; genus Eristalis; species Eristalis arbustorum. Next base: position 30,910,357 of record OU744316.1, read on the forward strand.
GTGTAAACGTAGCTCCTTAAAAAACCTTTCTCCGACTGACCTTAAGGAAATGATTTCCTTTCTGCAATATACCATTTGATTTCCGCCCGTGGAGTAATGTACATGATTTGAACAAAAAAAAAAAGGAAAACCTCGTAAAACGGAATCGTCTTTTGAATGCATCCCCGAGTCCCTGGGATATTTGCTTGTGTGTCGGTTTGAGAGTGCAGAAATCTCGGCACTCTGCCAGACTTGATGTTCGCTTATTTTGTCTGCTCTTGTGAAATTCCTTTTGTGAATGTGAGTGCTCTCGGAGAAGTAAACTAGAACGGTCCGTAAGTGAGGTTCGGGTGTACAATATACAAACAAGGAGCACATGTTATGTATATCAGCGCAGCTCATATGATCCCATGATTTTATGAACACAGCCATCGAAGAAGCAATGTGTTTAACGAGACGTTTAGTTGTTCCGTGGAATAATTTCATTTTCACTGCTCCAACAGATCCCGAAAGTTGCTTGTGTGATATAAACACACTGCTTCGCATGGGATTCATAAGGAGGGAAGGAGAAATGGTCTGTGACTGTGTTCTAGAGAGATCGATTTTAAGTAGTGCCATTTCTTCTTAAAACGTTTTAATTGTATGAACAAAAAATCGTGACGTTGGGTGGATCATAGTGCCTCAAGCATTAATAATAATATGGGTAGTGCCAGAGTGCCTGAGCTTAGCATATCAGCAATCAATCGTATTGTGCGTGCTGTCCTCGCGTGTCCTGTCACGAGTGGAAATCTACAGTCTTATGCCGACTCCGAACGGCAAAGTTTTTGAAGCTTTTTCTAGACAGGGATACTCCCTGAGAATTTCCAGTGACTCGAGGGGTGTGGAAATCATTTCAGACCAGGGATCGAACCTACTTCGTCGAGGTTTGTTTCGATGCGCATACCTACAACTCCACGGACCACCACAACATTAGACCATCGCGCAATCGCGGCACATTATTCATGCTAACGGGTAGGTGGGTAGATGTGGTCTAAGAATAAATGAGGACCTTAGGAAGAACATTCGTTCCTGAATATCCTTTGCAGAAATCTGATCAACTGAGTTAAGGAAGGGTTTACCAAGTGTCCGCTGTCAGGCTCTAGAAAGGGCTGAGCAGCAAAAAACAAATAAAATGTGGTGAGGTGTCCTTACCTCCTCGATTTCTAGCCATTGGGACAACACAACAGAGGAGGTCATCGAACGAGATGGCGCACGGAAGAAGAGAAAGAGATCAACAAACTTGCTGTCTGCAACTAGAAGCAGCTTGCAAATATTGTGCTGTCTGGAGGAGCTTGTCCAGGTGCACCCTGGACTGTAGCGCCAAACACAGAAGAAGAGGCGTCCCTCCCAGCAGTTTCGTTGTTTACTAGTGTACTTGTACTTAGTGTGTACTTAGGCCATAATTTTCTTGACGTGCAACAGTGTGTGCGAAGAAAGAGTATTAGGATGTGCACCTTCTCTGCACACGGCCAATGAAGGTGATGTGCTTGCCCAGCCAGTTCGTTTGACTTGCCTGAGACAGTGACTGTAATCTGGAATCCAGTTAAAAAAAATTTTCAGCTGACCTTCTAATTAATGCATAAACTCCCTCTGTCTTCGCAGGATGCTTAGATGTGATTTACCTTGACGACATGCTTAATAGGATTGTGAATGGTTCCGCTTGGATGACACCGGGATTCCGGTAGGTCTGGCACTTCCTCTCATTTTGGAACCGTAAGTAGATGACCCAGTAAAAATTCCTGGACCCTAGGCATTCTCAGGGGATTTGAATCTCATAGCCGACCGCTCTAAAGAAGGTCTGTGGTGATGCTGTGAGTATCGCCTCTTGAAGTCCATCACTTTCTCTGCGCTCTCTGAGCCTGATAGGGCTTACCGGCAACAATTCTTCAACAAATCAGGGAAATTGATCAATGAGGTGCAAAGAAAGGCCGTTAAATAATTTGGAAGTTAGCAGCGAGTGGTTGAAAAATCGCCGTAGATACTGAGGACACCCAGGTTAGCCCACTTCAGAGAGGAAGATAGCCTTTCCCCCGTTTTGGTCTTTACTTCTTCGGCTTTCAAGTTTAGTGTGATCAGATGACGCATGATTGCTTTGTTTTATCGGCCATGCCGGTAAGGTTGGGTTGAAATGTCAGAGAACTGGTAGCAGCAGTCGCACCGACGACAGAGTAGGCCCGCTGCTTCAGCACACGGAAGTCATATTCCGCAAGCCAATACGGACCTTTGATGAAACAGAGGACTTGCGTGGTGCTAATGTTACTTAGTTCCGTAGGCATCTAGGTGACGGGTAGAGAGAACACTGCAATTGCGTAGAAGCTGTGCTAAAGAAGGTAGTTTTCGCCTCCTCTTCATATCTGCAGCTTCAGCAGAAGTCGTTATTAGGCTGCGTCGGCGTTAATGGTTGATGGTAGACTACATCTGTCTTGTAATGATGTCCGATGTATAGTGCATCTTTTCACGTTTGTAAAACGTATAAGAATAATCAAACAATCGTTAAGTGTGTCAGCTTTTGTGAGCTACTAAGACTACGCACTGGACCTCAAGCCACCGGCCACGAAATGATGTGATAAAACTGGAGCCTATCGCTAGAGTGTCAACCTTGCTCATTTTCGGATTGAATATGGACCTCCAACCGTTGATAAACTGATAAAAATAAAGAATATAGATCAATGACAACGCCGTGAACGCCACTGGATATACGGCTATTAACCAAAAATTCATCTCCTCGACCGAGGCTCATTTGAGGCGCAACGGCTATATCTATAGGCCGGCAAAGGACCATTGCCTCACCATGGATCGATGCGACCATTACCATACATGGACTACGTATATGTCCGGGCTGTGCTTCAAACAAGACGGTGTGGCGCTGCATGCTGTATATCCAATGCAACGCTCGAAGCTGCGACAGAGAACAAACGTGGTGACTGGATCAGATCAAGGTGAGGTCAAGGCGAACATTTCCATAAATACAGTTCCGATACCGATCAAGACGAATCATGAAAAGAGGCATCCAATGCTGAAATCTTGATTGCAATGCCAGTAAAGCCGAGGCGGCCTTTGGAATGCTGTGCTATTAAAATGCACACAAAATTGATTGAATGCAGCTCCAGAATGGATTTCGAATCGTTAGATCTATCTCACGTTAAAATAATAATACGGGTGGTGTTGCAGACCAATAGAGGAACCAGGACCCAGCTTCTTAGCAACCACTCGTGTTGCGCGTGCTAATGTTCCTCACAAGCGGAAGGCACCTACAGTGTTATGCCGACTCCGAGCGGACAAGTTTGAGAAGCTTTTTCTAGATAGAAGTTCTCTTTGAGCATTGTCAGTGACGGAGGGACCGTGAAATTATTTTTGTCGCACAGGACAGGAATCCAACCTACAACATCGAGGTTGGAGACGACGCACATACCCACAACGCCACGGGCCACCACCCCTATCTTACATTGTTAACCCTTTATTTTTATATTTTTTATGGTTCTTATGTGGTCCCCTTTATCGCTGCTTCATTTGTCAAATAAGAAGTGCACGATACGCAACCATTGTCCATGCGGTAGTAATTGTCAAAAATGTGTGAATAACCGTCCCTTAGAAACGTAGATGGACTCGTGGGCAATCGGTTATGAGGTCGGATATCTTTAGAGTACCTCATTTCCGGCCACAATAATGTTCGCTTTACCATATTGTCGATCTCGCACACATTTGGCATCAAATTCACCATAAAACGCGTACATTTCGATTGGAACACCCTTTAGAGTAAAAATAAGCAAAGGCTATTGCGGGTTTTCCTCATGTCCTTTTGGTGGAACTCAATCACGTATTGGCAGCAAAAAGAGGGTAAACAACTAAACAAACATGCCAAGCAGAAAAAAAGTGTGATCAACTTTTTCGACGAATTCAGCGAAAAGTATAAAATTGCTTTATCAAAAAAGTTCATTGAGCAAACTTCTCCAGGGCCAATACTACATGCAAAACGCTAGCCACTCCCCGCTCAGACTCGGGATGACATTGCCCACAACACGGAAAAGTTATCAGCGATAAGCTGAATAAAAAACAAGATGAAGTAACCTATGCAACGGTATTTCAGGTAAAATGTTTCTTGTTCGCAAATTATTATCCCTGTCCTGCAGAGCCAGAAGTTAAACGTTTTCGAGGCCAGACTGCCCTCCATGTGAACACCTTGTACCCACCAGCTCGGTGGAGAAATCTCTTTGGCAAAAACAAAAAAATATGCAAATTTGTATTGTTTCAGTGCCCTAACCCGGTCGAGAAGTACACAATGCTGCTGTGTGTGTATCGACGCGACTCCTCGATCCGATATGCTATGTGTTATGCTTATAGGGCACAACAATCCGCTGGCGGTTTTCTTGCTTCAATGTTATTTTCATTTATTTTTTTTTTTGCTCGTGTTCGTTTGCGACTTTTCCATCGCAGCCGTTTTAATGTTTTTTTTTCGTGTCCACCGCCACGCCGTGCAGTTATCGGTTTCAAATGGAATTTCTCGGTGCAGGGGTGGCCAGAGCGAGATATTAAAAAATTCACCCCAAACCCGCACAAGACGGGGGAGCGATGAAAAAATAAAAAAATAATAAACTTTGGCAATAAAATGGAGATAATGGCCGTCCAATGAGTCGTAAAACGGTGCGCTTGAATACAGTACGGTGTCGCCAAGGGGTTTTTTTTTTTCTTTTTGGATTTCGACCGGACGAGAAGCCGGAAAAACACATGCGAATACGTAAAACAAAACATGTCTGCAATGGGGTCAGAACTTGTGGACACCTATTTTTTGGTTGTTTTCTTTTCGCTCAGTCGGGAAAAATTATTGCGAAAGTGGTGGGAAAGCTTTTGCACGAATTAAATGAATGCAGGCCAAAGCGAATAACAATTAATGAAAAACGTAATTGCAGCATTATGCAAACGCGCTGCCGACTGGTGCACGACAGCTAAAATTGGACTCGCGAAATTGTCTAGTGGACGTTGGAAAATTGCTCAATGCTCGCGTGGGTGCGGGCGATTGCTTTAAATGGGTGAATAATGTTAAGCGTCAACACTTTGATTTTGGATCGATGAAATGGGAATGATTTAGCAGTGTCAATGTCTGAAAATTTAGCTAAAGACTAAAGCGACACTTTTGCTGTGAGAGTCCTTATGGACGTGGACGGTGAATAAATTCTGCTTACAGTGCAAAGAGAGTAAAATCTGCAGAATAGTAATTATTTCGGTGAGTTTCGTCAAGTTTCGTTTCGTTAAGTTTCGTCAAATTTCGTTTTTTCATGTTAATTTGTCAATTTAAACAATAGAGAGCCTACACAAAAATGCAAAACTAAACGAATCTTAACGACAATGGGAAAATCAATCCAAATGCCTATCATCTATGTATGATACAAACTGTTTTCAGCGATGTCGGGTCCCTACATTATTTAAAACTGACCGGATATTACGTCCTTCATTTACGCAGCCCAAGTGTTCTTGACCATGCAGCGAAAAATGCAACGCAATAACTCAAGACCCACCTTAACTTTCCGAGGCATGTATGCATGTTGCATCCATTCGTGATGATACTAGAATGGAATGACAAAGCGGATGGCAGACAATAATCCATTGATGCCCATCCGTAGCATTACTGCACACAACACGCTTAAAGGGGCCAAATGACTTAAGTCCCGAAGAAATACCATTTTGTAGTCTAATACCTGTTTGCAACCTGCATACACCGACAGAATCATTTATTATGCCGCCCCAATCGATAGAGACTTCCTGCAATGGAATTATCCTTTGACACGTTCATAACTCGCATGCACAAAAATTCCAACAGGACTATTCCGAGAGCCAGCAATTCAGCAAGAATATATCCCTCAGGGAAGTATGCAAATATTTCAAGATTCTCAGTAATTTTACACGTACCTATGAGCCAAGGAAGGGCTGCCTGTGCACCGACATCACAAGGCGACGTACATTCATTCGCACATGCACACATGGAGCGTATGCTGTATCCTTTGTAGTAAATCAGGCTGGTAAAGGGTAACCCTTTATGTTCTGCGATGGCAAGTGAGCAAATTGATGCAATTTTCATTCTGATGGCAGTCAGTTCAGAAATTATTTGAGTCTTTTTTTTCGAAATTTTGCCAAAAGCTGAATAGAGGGATATTGAGAATCCAATAATGCAGAAGTCGTAGGGCTGCGAGTACAGCTGGTGGCTGTGTTCAGTCGCATTCCGAGCGGATGCAGTTGTTTTGGGAATGATTGTTGCGACTGAGATGCCGTCTAAGGTGTGGTGACGACAGCGACGAAAAGGATTGGACGTCATTTTGTCAACCGACCGTTCAAGGTTGTAAGACTACCCTCATGAGGAATTAATGTGGTTCAACTAGAAATGATCAGAGGAGAGACAAGTGAAATACTGGTTCACATTGACATCGAGGATTGTAATGGAGAGGAAGACCGCCTGTGGAAGTCGTCCCACACTCATGCCGTGCTATTAATGAAATGACTACAATATATCGAAGGTCGAAGGATGGAATTTGTGTCAAGGGTGAACACACCTTCGGTACTGGAGCTAGATATTTCAATGTAATACTCGTTAAGTGAATAGCTTTTAAACAATGCAAGACATTGCAATAATGTGACATTTAAGGCTCATGCATATGAGCGGAGAAATGAATGAATTGAACGAAGGCGAACTGCATTTTACCAGCAAATATAAACAAAAAGTTACACCGAGAAGTGCAAAAAGAGGAGAACTGAATTAACGATTTTTTGATGTACGATTATCTGGATTTTCAATGTTCCTGTTAATGATTACAAGTTTTTCTGTGCGAATCAATAATTCTTTTTACGAAATGTCAAGTTCAAATCGCAATCCACAACATAATCTTCTTCTTTGTGTGGCGCTACAGTGCGGGGTGAACCTGGGCCTCAACCAACATGCCTCTCCAACTAGCGCGATCTCTGGATAGCTGTCTCCAGTTTCGCGCACTAAGTTGGTTGAGGTCCTTCTCCACTTGGGTGCGCCACATTAAACGCGGGCTTCCTCTGTTGCGTTGCCCAACAGGTTCGGATTCGAAAATTCTTCGGGCCCTAGCTGTGGTGTCCAACCGCTCTACATGACGTGGTCATAGTAGGCGTTGGATCCGTAGACACCTGACTAGACTCATGTCGCTGTACAGCCCTTACAGTTCGTGGTTGAATATTCTCCTCCCGAACTCGTCATCACAAACAGGACCAAAGATCGCACGTAGAACTTTTCTCTCAAAGAGACCAAGGCATTCTTCATCTGCTTTCGACATTGTCCATGCCTCTGCGCCGTATAGCAGGACTGGGATGATCAGTGTCTTGCATAGAGTCAACTTGGTTCTTCGAGAGAGGGCTCTATTACTCAATTGCCTCTTGAGTCCAAAGAAACAGCGGTTGGCAAGAGTTATCCTACGCTTGATATCGCAGCAGATGATGTTTACTCCGGACCCGAGGTAAGTGAAGTCCTTGACTGCTTCAAGATAAAAGCTGACGCTCTGTCCAATACGCCGATGTTGTGTGTCCAGTTTTGCAGCATTTGCTTCGTTCTGCCCTTATTCACCAGTAGACCCATTTTAGCTGCTTCCGATGCTATGCTAATAAACGCCTCATTGACGGCTAGCTGAGTTCTGCCAAACACGTCAAAGTCGTTAGTGTTTGCTTATCACATCTGGGACATAAGGCTCCTAGAGTTGAGCTGTGACATTCTTTTCAAGAATGATATTAAAGAAGTGACACAACAATTTTCGCGAGCTTTAGAAGACCATGGTAGATGGAGAAGTTGAGGTGGTTATATGGATAGGGTCAGCAATCATGACATTTCAGCAATCGGGCATGCTTTCCCCTGACCATATCCTAGAGATGACTAGCTGCATTCACCGTCTTAGCTCATGTCCATCTTCCTTAAACAGTTCTGCAGACAATCCATCTGCACCAGCGGTCTTGTTGGTGTTCAGTCTTGTCTTGCTGCGAGTAAAGCTGGTGGCAGTGTTCAGTCGCATTCCGAGCGGATGCAGTTGTTTTCGTGTGGTGACAGCCACAAGAAGGCATGCACCGTCCCAGCTTATGTCCATCTTCCTTAAACACTTATGCAGACAATCGGTCTGCACCAACAGCGTTGTTCGAGTTCAGTCTTGAATAATGACCTAGTCTATGTCTCGGAATGGACATTTTCTGCCCAACAGCGTTACTTGGGTCCTAATAGGCTGTTTAAGTAAAAAGTAGTCTTTCCAGATGTTCAGCATCGAATGTGAATCTATTTTTTTCGTCCCGATAGCCGTTTGCCGTTTCACCCTTTGGTTAAACTTTCTGACATCATACCTGCCGTAACACCTCTCCATCTCCTTAACCTTGCACTTCTAATGCCCCTTCTAATCTTCCTGAGAAGCTGGGTGTCTTAACTTCACTTCCGTTCGCAAAACTCACGAACGTCTCTTGTTGATCGTTGCAGTGTAGCCTATTAGATTTTTAAGCTCGCTACACTAGCCCGTTCATAATTATGGACAAATCATTTTTCGTTGCCTTTATTCGACTTCACCACTTGCATGTCCATTATTCACAACGCGATGCATCTTTGTCGAATACAAATAAACGAATGAAGTGTTAAGCTGTAAAATTGTTTATGTGGTATTTTGATTCCACTAGTTGCTTCGCAAGTTCAACTCGGAGTGATGGAAGAAGTTATGCTGAGCTTGCCTGTATGATTGCCCCAGCTGGATCATTATAGAAACAAATCATATCATATGTATCTTGAATGAAAGATGAAAGGGTTGCACTTGTTAAAAATTCCAAAGAATGCTCATTGAGTGTAAGTCACAATGCAACCATGCCGAGAGAGCAGGTCTTCTATACTGAGCCATAGGGACAGCGCAACAGAGGACGTCCGAGCACCAGATGGCGCACACAAGTGGAAAAGGACCTCAACCAACTTGGTGTGCGCAACTGGAGGCAGCTGGCGAAAGATCGTGCTGGCTGGAGATGCATGTTGGTTGAGGCCCAGGTCCAACCCGGACTGTAGCGCCAATCAAAGAAGAAGAAGAAATAAGCGGGAAGCAAATTATGTCTGTATTCAAAATCAAGGATTATTTTTATTTGAATTTGGTCCTTAAATTTACTTTCTGTTGCAATCACTCATACTTTTCCTCCAAATCCGCAACTTTTTTGATTCTGATTGACAACGTCACAAAATGTGTGTCGTTCAGATGAGTTGCGTTCTCTATAATAACAATTTTATTCACTTTCTGGATTGCGTTTTCTATAATTGGAAAATAAGCGCATGCGAAAGCTCTCCCCACGCTGTCAATCCGGCGGATTCCATAATTCGCATGCATACCAGTTCTATTTTTTTTGTGATAAAAATAATATGAGAAATATGCTTTCTCGGCGGGTTGAATTTATACCTAAAATTCGTGATATCTCGGGTAAACTGGGACGTCTGGGAACGCTATCGATAAACCACATGCATTGCCCATCAATTTGGGGTTAGAGGAGTTGATGTATGATTTGCACAGGTTTCAAGACTCAAATAATAATGTCGACACGCCGTTCCATGGCTTGGAATAAGTCCACACTGAGCGACCGTATGTTTGGTTGACCCTGATAAAAATTTGCCCTGATCTTCATTTCGATGACCGACGATTATCATTTCATGCTCGCTGCCAACACTAACAAACAAATAATTGCTGCTTTTTTCGGAATGGATAATTTCCAGCCATTATTGTGCAAGTTATCTTTAGACAAAGTGACACAGTCGGATATTATCGTTATTGGTTGGTTATTGATGTTGGCTCATTATGCATGCTGACAAATTAATTAAAAAAAAATGGAGTCTTCGTTTCGACATGATGGTGTTTTTACAATGAAAATTGCCCAGACTGTGTGCTGTCATATATAGGCACACTGACAGACCAGATTTGACAACTCCGAACTTATTTAGTTTGCTTGCAAAATCAAATATACACCAGCAAGTGTCGCTCTTTAAAGGAATCCATAAAAAAGGCACATTTTTGCAATGCTAGGTAATAATAATAATATAATATGGTTGGCGCTACAGCCCGTAGGGGGCCAGGGCCTAGCTTCTCAGCAACTACTCGTCTTGTGCGTGGTATATTTCTTTCTCTCACGAGTGGAAGTAAAACCCGAATCCCAACGGCTTTCGTTTGAGAAGCTTTTTCTAGACGGATGAACTCTCTGAGCATTGTCAGTGACTCGAAAGAGGTGGGGTCGTGAAAATTGTTTTCGTCGCACAGAGCAGGAATCGAACCTACGACGTCGAGGACGTTGGCGGTGAATTAATTCAGCTTACAGCGCACTGAGGATATACTCAGCAGCCTAGCAATTTTTTCGGCCAGTTTCGTCAAGTTTCGTTCGGTTTTTTTAATTTTCGTCGAACCACGTACGTAGAATTAAACGAATCTTAATACAAATTCTTCTTATCGATGTCTGGTCGCTACATCAATTTGGTCAAGAATTCGAAGCTAACCGGACATAACGTCCTTCATTAAAGCAGCCCAATTGTTCTTGACCATGCAGCGAAAAATGCAACTCAATAACTTAAGACCCAACATAACTCTCCCAGACAGGTATGCGTGTTGTCAAGGACCAATTTAGAAAATAAAAAATGTGGGAATTGTACGTATCAACAAAATCATGCCGATTATACATCCGGCGGATTGAATGCAGAGCAAAAATGTTCGCTTACACATTGGACATAAGTATACTTCTAATAGCTATATTGAAAACCTCGGGTAAACACTTGAAAATGTCGGTTGTGCTACTCGAACTTTAAATTACCGGTTTGATATCCATCCTCAGCCAGTAATCTTTAGCATGCTGCGAACTTAAGTTCCGGTGTATAGGATGTGGATCTTACCGCAGGTGAGAGTATTTCCTTACGTATGGCGCTAAAGCCCGTCGAGGGTCAGTGCTTAGCTTCTCAGCAAACACTTATGTTTTGCGTGCTATTGTTCTGTAGCGAGTGCAAGGGACCTACAGCCTTAGACCCACTCCGACGGTCAAGTTTGAGAAGCTTTTTTCTTCTAGACAGAAGTACTCATTGAGCCTTGTCAGTGACTCGAACCTGAACATCGGGGCTCAAGTGCGTTTTGGTCGACGCACATACCCACAACGCCACGGGCCACTACATTCAATATCAAAATAACAACACAAAACATATAGCCAGCAGCGTTAGGTTAAATTATTTATGGGTCCCGGATGGTTTATGTAAGAAAAGAAACTTGTATGTTTTTGGTTTATTTTTTGTTGGAGGTTTTAGGAAGCACGCAGACTCAGACTCAACTGGTCCATAGTACTGCCAGGCAACAACCTACAATTCCTTCGAAAGATCAGTAGGCGCTTCTGTAACAACAACAGTGCTCTGCCGTGTTGTCGTTCGCTCCATGGGCTTCGCAGAGGGTGTCGCATAAACCAAGCACATTTAAGTGTTTGGCAAAGGTGTAGCGGCCCGATATTACGCCGGTAAGTCGTCCACAATCGGGAATTTTTTGCAGACGTTTGAGAAGATCTACATCCTGAAGATGCCATCTAGAATTTTACTCTCGAGAGGTTCAGCCTTCAGTGGAAGCCTTAACCACAGACGCAAGTAGTGCGAGCGCAGCTTCCGGTCCCGTGAAAGTTTTCTCCGCCCTGTCAGAGAGGATTTACATTCCTGAACTATCTCGGAAGTGGTTAAGGGTTGAGTAAGGCCTAAAGTACAAATTGGCCATCACTACAAGCACAGATACGTCGACCCGTTCACATGCTCTTCACAATATAGTTTGTTACCACTAGGATCACATGGGTTTCCGCTTGGAAAACCGTTGTTGCCGACCTTCAAGAAAGCACCAGCGCCGGAGCCTTTGTTGGTTTTGGAGCCATCTATGAAGATATGTACGACTACATTCCATTCCTGGCTCGAAGTCTGGCCAGAACCATTTCTGGCATTTCTGCAAAGTTATGCAAATGGAAATGTGAAAAAAAATTGCATAGGTGCTTTGGTAATTTTATTATTGAAAAAATGAGTCAAGTCTAAAAGTTACGAGTCCCTGAGTCATTCTAAAAAAAGTGAGTCCTTTTGACTCTATAGAGTCCCTGTGGTAACACTGGTAGCGAGTGTACTTTTCAAACTGGTTGGTCAGGAATAACAGAGGTCAACACTCACACTTCCGGCGGGAATCTTATCATACATTCCTCTGGTGTTCCTTGCCCAGCGTTTCATTTTAGTGTAATTATGCATCGTTCGCCTTAAACACGAAAGATTACATCCCTAACACAAGGACAGCATTAACGATGAACCTACAGCATCTGGAGCTCCACAATCGCGTGGAATTGTTCAATTCATCTACAATGTAACATTTCGAAGACGAAGCACCGTTTCGAAAAGGACTGAAGTATTCGAGGCGGTTTGCTATTCTCGGATTCAACCCTTCCATTACAAGAGAGGCCAATCTTCTTGTTAATGTTATGCATAGCAGAAATAATTCATTTAAATATCGCCCAGCGCCGAGAGGCGAACAAATTGAGTTAGACCTTAAAAGAGACCTTCAAAAGTCACTCACCCAGGCGAAACCCAATTGACAAGAAAGAAACCAACGCGAACCAGCCAGGGGATGCGTTTACACGCCGATATGAATATTAATGCCTCGCCCATAAACGGGCGCTATCACTTTCTTATAATTTGATTAACGAAGACACGTGTACGCAATCAACAAACGACTAAACGAGCTACTCGCGCATTGCGGTGCGTCTGCCACGTCTGCTCAATGTGCCTCAGCCGAAGGAACAGCGCTTCTTTGTATGCGATATTTGTCAATTTATATGGAAATTCAATTTGAATTACATGTAAATTCCCGCACATCCGGGCCGCCGCACTTGCCAGCTATCGTGGCACTTTGTCGGGCGCCACTCGTCGAAAATACGAATTCTGAGCTCCACAAATAATCAATTAACTAAATAATTGAAGTAATTTTCAATTTTCAAAGGGATTTGCATATGAATTTCAGATAGCACGACCATTGATGTGTTAAATATGCCTCTTCCAAATCGCGTAATCTGCTTAAATGATACCTTGTTTGGATTGGATCGACTAATGATTATGGGCCCCTCTGTCGCGGGAACGCGCTGTGCGGCCGCCCGCAATTGCAGTCATGTCAAATTTAATCTATGGATTATTTCAGGCCATTGATGAATCCGGGTAGTTTAGATTTGGCTCTATACAGTCGATGTGCGGGATTGCGCAGCAAAAAAATAGCATTCGTTTGGTATGCTATTGAAATGTGACTGTGACTGGCGCAAAGCCATGCAAGGGCTCTAAATTGAATCCGTGTAGGCAATTGCGTGCACATGTTGTAATGCGAACTATTGAGCGATGGTATGAAGTTGAATTGTAAAAAAAAGCTGCTGTTTGCAGCACAGACCGATTTTTGTGGGAGACTGGAGTGAGTGACCCTCTTTTCAAAAATGGGAGCAGAAGAGATTGTGCCAGCTACAGGTGCGTGTCTATTACAAATGTTCCCAGGAAAGGTCTTGGATGGACGGTGGAGAGCCACGGTATCGTCCCGGTTGGGCGAACAGGATGAACAGATCAGAATCCGATCCATAGCAGATTTGGAAAAGACAAAAGAACGAGTATTTCGAGGTAAGCTCGGGAATGAAACTCACAATTTGCAGGAGCTGGCTTCAGGTCGTCGGTTCACTTCATCTCGGCTCGGCTTCTTTTTTCACATGGCTCAGTTATCCTCCCATACTCCAAGGTGAAGGGAATATTATTGTGGCCGTTGTAATGTAGCTGTGAATGTGGATTAAGGTGCACAAAGGTGCACAATCGCAGGTTAAAGTTACACCACAAAATGGGTGCATTGCACTCGACATGTTGTGGAGTCCTAATGAAGTAGGAGTTTTTGTTTCTCGGGAGGTGTAAGCTTTCTCTGCGGGATTGGCCAAGCTGGGTCAACCAACTTTGAAACAGCTTAGACGATCTCTAGTCACGAAGGCCGAGGTTGATGTCAAAACCAAGTGTACTCTCATCTACGGTCGCGATTACTGGGTCATAACTAATGACTGAATCGCAAATACAGGCTGCCGAGATGGAATTTCCTAGTCCTGCTGTGGAACGTACTCATCGTGATAACGTGACAAGACAAACGGGGCAGCATGTGAGGAGCCCAACATTGAGCTAAGCATTTGGCTATCAAACAAAAGAATTTGTAGTTCGACGATTCAAAGACCCACATCCTCGCGACATCCGAGGCATACCCTGCATGCGATTCTATGAGGTAAGTGCCCACTTGACAGAACCAGTATGAGACCGAGTGCAAAAGCTCGCCTTGTTCCCCTTAGTCATATTTTCTGAGTTGGAGTCGCACCTTCGAGTTTCTGTAGTCAGAGGATGATGATGATGAGCAAGAGTAAAGTAAAAGGGAAGCTGCCAGGATTGTGCGGTAACTCCAAGGATGGACGAATAGAATGTGTGACACTGTTTAGTATTCAGTTCAATTGAATTCTAGAAATGTAGGTCGTTCGATTAAAAAATGTCGACAATGGACAAATGTCAAATGTCAACTTGAACGCCTGTTATGTGTGAGAAGTATAGAGGGTCTTTTGAAGCATTTAACATATATTGAAGCTGCTGGAAAATACATAACAAGTATAAATCAAGAAATAAAGTAAAAAATTTGACATGGAAATGTTCGTTATTTGCTTGTGTCACAAACTACTGCAACATCGAATCACACCGAATGGAAAGATATACAGGCCAAACTGTTAAAAGATGGCTGCTGATGCAATAAGGGAACGGATGCAATATTGTAATGCCACACTAATAAGCACGTAACAATCCACAAAACCATGCAGCGAGCTCATTCGTTGTCATCCGTGCATTGCACTACATCCTGTATATCATTTCATTTTAAAAAATGCGCTTAAGGCACATCATCATGGACAAAGTACAATGATCCGGCTTACTTGCCAACAAGCTCCTATGATAGCTCCTATATACCCAGTATTACTGCAAAAGGGTATAGACAAGTTACTGTCGATTTAAAAAAGAATTTCATGCCAAAAATCGGGCGTGGGACTGCTCACCTTGAAATTACTTCCTGCTGCAAAGCGTAGAAGTCTTGGCTAATTTGCTATGGTGCACGCTGGTTGACACTCTGCCTGATGGTCTCAGTTCTAAAATCTACGTCCAGACCTATGCACATATCCTGTGGGTCGAATTGTGTCTAGTGGCTATGAGCCTAGCTGGAGCTCTAGACATGGCTGAAGAATGGTGCTGCAGGAATGGGCAATTGAATTAAATAGAGCTTGTTCTCTTCACGAAGCATAGGACTGGTGTGATTCAACTAAGAGATGTCATCTTTCGTTTTTTTTCCGATAAGTCCAAATAAGGCTGATGATGATGAGCAAGAATAATTGCATTTTTTTTGTGGCTTACAATAGCTTACCTGCAAAGATATATCCTTATCTGCAGGTGGTTGTAAATTGATCGTTACTAATTTTAAAGTGGTTTTGATGAACTGTTTTTTTTTGTTTCGGATTTATTTTAAGGCACTGTGGCAACGCATTCGTACATTTGGGGACGGTGCAACGCAATTCTCAGTCTCCATATATGTTGTATGCTCTCGGAACATCAAGCATCCTCCAAATGTCAAGTTTATATAAAACTCAGATCATCCCTGTCCTGCTCTATGACGCAGAGACACGGATGCTATTGAAAGCGGACGAAGAAGCTCTTTGTTTGAGATGAGAGTTCTTCGTGCGATTCTTTGCCGTGTTTGCGTTGATGGCGCCTGGAGGAGAAGATTCAACCACGAACTGTACGGGCTGTACAGCGGTATGCACTTGATAAGCGTCTTCGGCTCAAACACTTAAGACGGCTAGGTCATGTAGAGCGGATGGACACCACAGCTCCGGCCCGAAGAGTCTTCGATACGGAGCCACGCAATAGAGGACGTCCTTGAACGAGATGACGCACACAAGTGGAAGAGGACCCCGACCAACTTATTGTGCGGAGCTGGAGGCAATTGGCGGAATATCGTGCTGGCTGAAGAGGCATATGGTTGAGTTCCAAGAGCACCCCGGATTGAAGCGCCAATCAGGGAAGAAGTAACGCACCGGGAACAATGTTTTTAAAAGTTATTTGCTTTGGAAAATTTTGTTTTCGATTTTTTGTTAATTTGTGAAAATGGGCGCCAGGATCCAATTTTTCTGAAAAAAATATTTTGGAATTTTTTGTATTCCTTTAAAATGCATAACAACGCGCACTGGGGTAAAGCTAGTCAACCAATAAAATCTTCAACAGAAGACCTCGTCGTTTAAAGAATATAAGTTGTGCTGGACAGTTATACTAATGCCTCGCGTGACATTATCGTGTTAGCTTTTATGTCGATAGAATCTCTAAGGGGAAATAAGTAAACATAAACGTTGTCAAAAAGCCATCAAAGAAGCTGAAACTGATGTGCTGGGTTTCACGACACCACCTAGAAGGAACCCATGGTTTGACGACGAGTGCAGGCAGGTACTTGCAGCCAAGCAGGAGGCCTACAAGGCAACGCTGCATCGAACAACGAGAGCTGTTCGTGAGCTGTTCATGTAAAGCGGATGGACACCACAGCTCCGGCCCGAAGAGTCTTCGACACCGAGCCATTGGGACAGTGCAACAGAGGACGTCCTCGCACTAGATGGTGGAAAAGGACCTCAACCAACTTGGTGTGCGCAACTGGAGGCAGCTGGCGAAAGATCGTGCTGGCTGGAGAGGTATGTTGGTTGAGGCCCAGGTCCACCCCGGACTGTAGCGCCAATCAAGGAAGAAGAAGAAGTAAACATAATGCACATGCCTAGAAACAAAAACAGATTTCTCTTCAACATTTTCCTACTCATTGCAGTTTCAACGACCATTTATTCCCATTGGATATATTGTCCTTTCATCTTATAGCAATTAGCAATTTAATTTCTGTTTTATAATCTTAATTTTTTGATACGCGAAATTGAAATGTAATGTAAGCTCAAGCAAACATCTGCACACCGAAAGATGACGGTTTTAACAAACTGTTCGATAGTCGCACAAGGTGCTGTTAGCTTTCTCGCAGTTTATCATCATAACCAATTACCATGCTCCAAAGAATTGCCTGTGTCGACTGTATTTGAGGTCTTCCATATTTTGCTATTTTGCACTTAAAAGAAGTGGTCTCTGATAAGACTCGCAGAAGAGTTTCAATCACCTTGCGTGCCGCATTTCCTTTGTTCCTAGTGTCATGCATATCCTTACGTATTCCAGTTTCAAAATACATATAAAGTCCTAGCAGTCTGGACTGGCTCCAGCCAAACTCTGACTAAGGAAAGTATCCGCTGTCCACGAATAGCTCCATGACCAAACAATGGTCTGGCGCTTGCGCGTTCGTGGAGGCAATACCATTACACACATTTTTGTAAATTGTAAATTTGCATTGCTTTTCCACGTGAAAACCTAATCGAACTGGTGGAAATGACGGAATAGTTCCACCTGTAGCGAAAGCCAAGCTGTGCTCTAAGCCTGGCTCATGCCTTTAGTTACTTCCAGAACAGTTCTGGCATGCAAATCTTTTCTGAAATTGATCGGTAGTCTAAATTCGGTATGGTTATATTTATATATTATATCTATTAATCAAACCGGATATCCACCGGTTCTCGCTTCCGCCTCCTTCAATGAATCCTAATTGAGGAAAACACACCTGTTTGGGCCGATTGTTGCTGGCATTAGGTCCTTCTCCTGACAGTACTTTACACAAACTCGTCCGCTACCATATTTGAATTTCTCTTTGCACACGATATGTCGCCGCACAGCCGTCGTTGTGGTCCAACTACACGACTGAGACATTCTGTCACAAGGCTATGAACGTTATTGCTTAGATCTTGTTCCTTTTGTGGCCCGTGGCGTTGTGGGTATGTGCGCCAACCCTTGACTGAACCTTGACTTCATAGGTTCGATTCCTGCCCTCTGTGACAAAAATAATATTCAGAACCTGAATTTCCATCAATGGTGGGGTCTCTCGAGATCACAACCGCAGGTGGCTTGACTCTCCAGGAAGAAGAAGCTCCAAACGAATGATCCCTCACGTTTATGGTCTACCGGTCTACCGCTCACACTTTCGGTGTTGATGTGGCGATAGCTGACGATGTAGGCTCCTCATCATAGCAGCGCTTTCTGTTTCGGCGGAGGACCTAGAGAGGTTGCTGTCTAATAATATAGTGAGCCATCTCTTTCAACCACCATTGACGGAAATACTATCGATGAATGTTTACTACGCCTCCTTAGCAAGCCGATGCAACAGCTTTCAAGTTGTACCTAACCCCTGAAGATGCGCAAGTCCTAACATTGTGGTCTAAATTGCATTTATGATGAATACCAGTTCAACGTCCATCTGCAACTATCAGCAGCAAATTTAATTTCCTCATTAAAACTTTTCGGTTCAGAATTGACGCGTTGCTGTTCACAGTTTTTAGAGCACAACACAAAGCACCTCCTGCCATTGAAGGAGCCACATCTCACCCAAGACACTCACGTATTCCAATCCCCAGAGCCAGCAGTTAGATTTCTGTTCCCAAATCCCATTACACCCACTCAACGCGTAGAACAATCAAAAATCATCTATTAATTATCTACTTGGCAGCGGGAAATGAATTCTAATGAACTAATTGAGAGTCGAAAAAGGCGGCAGCTGAGTCGCCCACATGCGATGATAATTTCAAAACTCGCCCAACCGCGCCGTGCCAAGAGTCACTCCCACGATTAATTAAAAGTCATGTTATCCTGCTCGGCGGACGGATGGCACCTCTTTCACGAATCGGTAGCGCCCCGAAATTATACCTATTACCACCGTGTCGCATCGAAGTGAAACAACGAATCTGGCAGATTAACTAAGTTAATTACTAACTTGTCCTGTGTCACCACTTCTTGTCCGGACCCACGTGATACGAGGGAAATCACGTACGTTTACGAAAATGGAATCATCACGAGGGAAACGGGCCTTGGTAGGTACTCAGGCTGATGCTCTATGTGTGTGGTGGCGCGGCGTTATCTTTTCGGTTTGTCACTCCAGCTTTTGGCGAGGCACACGAGGTCGTTAGTGTTGAAAGTGTGTCAAATCTGATAAGGGAAGGGCGCCCTTTGGATGAGTTTTCGTTTTCATTTAGACTTTACTTAATTCATTCATTTCACCACCCATTGTGGCCACTAATTGAATTGGAAACTGCAGATATGTATACCTGTGTCTGATGTGAATCTCACATTTTGGACACGTAGTGCTTAGGCGTTTACGTGAAGGAAGGGAAAATGGCGTCGACCTTCGGGTGTGTTGGGAATATTACTTCTGGTCTGAGTGGGTGGTTTGAACAATTCGATCACAGAATGAAGGTAGCAGGACTTTTGAATATCGTCATTGGCTGCGGCCTTCACTTCAGTTGAACGCAGTCTTCGGTCGTGACTGTTGGACGATGACAAGCCCGGGGTGTGAAGAATACAAATATTGACTGGGGTGGATAGAGAAATGCTCTGCGAAGTAGATTCCCTTGTATCCTCCTGGTATCACTTGGCTATGATCGTAACCATTGGTGGGAAAGTCACGGAGGTGATTGCCTGCAGGTATGCTTGTTCTTGGGCACTCTGCCTTCAAACATCGAGATCAAGCTGTATTTCATTGGCGATGAATTGGTCTCTGTAACGGAGGTTCGGTTTAACTTTCGTTCTTGAACCAAGAGGCTTGGATTTGAAGAACCACTCTGCTGGAGCGTTGGTGCCCCTGCGCTCAACACATCCGATTCAGTGCACTCGACTTCTTGCCTTCTGAACTACATTCCAATCATGGTAGAGCTCATAGGAGGACCGCATTTCCGCCGTACAATATATGCGAGAAAGAGTCAGACTTTCCTGCTTATCTGTTTTCTTATCGTCCAACACACGGATATGTACACATAAGTGAAGGTCCTTCGAGTCAGCTGTTATGAGGCCAGTTTTTTCGACACGCGTAGAAACGCTGGTAGCAAGTAGCGATTCTCATATCGTAGATTTTCAAAACCGCGAATGGCTGTTGAAATGCTCGGCCATTAGGTCGTTAGCTGCCGTGGACAAATAAGATACGTCATCAAGAACGGTTGTATAATTGTGCATTAATCTTCTTCTTTGATTGCCGCTACAGTCCGGGGTAGAACTGGGCCTCAAGCAAAATACCACCCCAGCCAGCATGATCTTTCGGTGCACACACCAAGTTGGTTGAGGTCCTTTTCCACTTGTATCCGCCATCTAGTGCGAGGACGTCCTCTGTTGCGCTGTCCCAATGGCTCGGTGTCGAAGACTCTTCGGGCCGGAGCTGTGGTGTCCACCCGCTCTACATGACCTAGCCATCTTCAGCGTTGGATCCGAGGACGTTTAACTAGGTGCATGCCGCTGTACAGCCCGTAAAGTTCGTGGTGGAACCTTCCCCCCCACACGCCGTCAACGCAAACTGCACCAAAGATCGCACGCAGAACTTTCCTCTCAAAACAACCAAGAGCTTCTTCATCCGCTTCAATAGCGTTCATGTCTCGGCGCCATAGAGCAGGACTGGGATGATCAGAGTTTTATACAAAATCAATTTGGTGCTTAGAGAGGTGGCTTTGTTACTCAATTGTCTTTTGAGCCCAAAGAAGCAGCGGTTGGCAAGAGTAGTTCCGCGCTTGATCTCGGTACTGGTGCTTTTGTCGCTATTTCGTGATGACAGCATGTACTGTGTTTGCCCCGGTTTATCGCTAGACCCATTTTAGCCAGTTCCGCAAATGCCGCATAGACGGCTCGCTGTATTCGTCCAATCACGTCAATGTCGTCCGCGTAAGCAGGCAGTTGAACGGACTTTTGGAAAATCGTCCCTCTGGTGTTTACGTTTGACTTTCGCACGATCTTCTGTGTCGACGTGCGTAAAACCTTTTTTGACACTGACGGTCTCGGTGAAGTCGTTACAGCCCTTGACGGAGCAGAGAGAGTTCGCCATCGTCACCCTGCGGAACCTGACGAGCTTGGCAGGAATGTCAAAGCTAGACGTGGCGCTGTATAGCTCGTCTCTATGCACGCTGTCATACGCGGCCTTGTGTCGATGTACATCTCTTGAGTCTTTTCCATGATCTGCCGAAGTGTGAATATTTGGTCGATGGTGGACTTCCCAGGCTTGAAACCACACTGATAAGGACCTATCAGGTTGTTGACAAATGGTTTCAGGGGTTTACACAAAATAGCAGAGAGTTACGTTGAGGAGGCTGACCTCTCGATAGTTGGCGCAGTCAAAGGGGTCTCCTTTCTTGTGGACCGGCCAAAGACTGCTTTCCTCCGACCATATCTTACAGATGAGCCGGTGCATTCGCCCAACCAGATCACCTGTCTCATTGTGCATTAATGGCTGTCGAATTAGTTCAATTTCAAATCATTTTTCTGTGCTTTTTTTAATTTAAAATTACTAATATTGACGAGGAAAGGAATTGCATCCGTTGTTCTGATGAGATTGCATGCAATTCCTTCCCATCTACGCAATAATTACTACGAATCAGAATTGGTAAGGTTTAGGTAGGGCTTAACTATTAAACAACAACATTTCACATTCTTTCCCTCCGCCTACCTTGAGTATGATAGGTGATAGGATACCGGTACTACACCATGGCGTCGTCAACTGACATAAATGGAGTAACCCAAGTAGTAGCAGATACTGAGTGCTAATATACCGCCTCTTTAAATGTCCCTTCATTTACATACACTTCACTGCCGACTATTCGTCCACATTCTCAGCCCAGTAGTGGTCTCACCAGTAGTTGTCTGACACCATCAGTTTCAAATGGCTTCGCAGTCGGCGTCTTAGCAAAATGCACATGTACACAAGCTGATTGATATTCAAGGGACCGGAACAAACAGCAAAATATCCATTAACGTGGACATGCACACAAATGTAGATTCCTGTCTGCATAGTTTCGTGCCTGGCCTATAATCTGACACCTAACAGAATAATGAGCCATTACGTAGCGACTTTCAAGTGACAGTAACACTTTTGACTGACATGTGTTTCCCTGTTTGCATTAAACAAAGGGTATGTCAGGGCGGCGGCGACGATGTACGGCTAAATGAAAGCCATGTAAAGTACTTCAGAGTATTTTGACACATGACACACAAGCAGTTGACAAAGTGGATTTGATGTCATATTTGTGCTTACTTATGAAATTTTCTTTTTGTTTATACATTTGTGTGCGAAAGAATATTGGATTATTTAGGAGAGGGGCAGACAGACTTTTCGTTCGCCTTTCTGCTGCAATCAATCAAATGAGACACGTACTCTCAAAGGATGTGACAGATGCCGGATTTGGAATACTTCGGATTGTTGCGATGAGGCAGTTGTAGGGGCTAATTCGACTGTCAATTGTGGATTTTCCTAAGAATTCGCAAAATCGCTTAAGGCGCTGAAAATACTGATTATATGTACTCATTCCTCGTTCATATAGTTTGCTTCTAGTCTTCTTTTTTTCTTTGACTGGCGCTACAGTCTGGGGTGGACCTGGGCCTCAGCCACATGCCCTTCCATCTAGCCTAGCCTAACGTTCAACTTATTCAGGTCCCCTTCAAGCTGCGTGCGCCACTGTAAGCCACGCTTACTTCTTTTGCCGCGTTGTTCCTGAGGGTTGGAGTCGAAGACTTTCTGGGCCGGAGCATTGGTGTTCACCATCTGAGGCTAGGGATTCGAACTCGTTTGACCAGGTCGATGTCGCTGTACAGCCCGTACAGCTCGTCGTACAGTAGCCTCCTTAAAATACCATCCGTACATAGGGGATCGAAAATAATTCGAAGGACTTTTCTCTAGGAGCTACCAAGAATACTCTCGTCCGCTTTAGTTAGTATCCATGCTTCTGAGGCATACAGCAGAATGGGACTATCAAGGTGTTGTATAGGGATATCCTGGTTCTTCCAGAGATGGCTTTATTCTTCAGTGGCCTTCCGAGTGCGAATGCCAGTGTTGTGTCATTGCTTGCATTAACTTCGGAGCCTAGCTAGACAAAGTCTTTTACTGCATCGAAATTATAGCTGAATATACTTTGTCTTACCCTTACCCTTGACCGCGAGCCCCATCTTGACCGCTTCCTTCTCAATGCTCGCAAACGCTCCACAGTCCGCTGTGTTCTTCCGATGATGTCACTGTCGACGGCATATGCGAGCAGTTGCACAGATTTGTGGAAGATCAAGCCTTTGGTGTTGACACTTGGGTTCCGCACGATATAGTCGAATATGATGTTAAAGAAATCGCATGGCAGAGCGTCGCCTTGTCTAAATCCTTAGCTGACATCAAAGGTCTCGGCACAATCTTTACCGACCTTGGCGGAGCATCAGGCATTCTCCATCGTCATTCTGCTAAGACGGGCGAGTTTTGCAGGGATGCCAAGGCTAGAAGAGGCGCTACATAATTCGTCTCTTTAACTACTGCCATACGCGGCCTAAAAGTCGATGAATAGGTAATGGGTATTGACTTGAAAATCCTGGGTCTTTTCCAAGATCTGCCATTATGCGAATATGTTAATGTTCCCTTGTGGATGTTTAGATGTGGGAATTCTGGGCTTGCTGCACTGAGGTCACAAAGAGTATTTAACAGCAACATGATTGCGCGGACTGACCTTCTACTATTCAAAGAAGACCATGACATTCAACGGTTTAATATTTTGTTCACAAATTTTAGGTGCCGTGAAATAAGGCCGAAAGGGAAAATAGCACTATAGAAACGCTAGATAGAGTTTTTTTTTAATTATTATAACAAAATTTGACTAGATATGATAGTTAACGCATACAAGATTATGTTAAGAATTCAGACGATCCCAGACATCCTGATCAGCAGGGATTTACTTTTGCTGTGCATGATTCATATGGATTTGCTGGACGATACTTACTTCGTTCTATTTTTTGGTCTCTAATTTTTGGGTAAGGGTGATGAATAGATGAAGTATTTAATTGAACACTCTTCGAACAATAGTACATACATGGTTGATGGTTGTGGCCAACTTCAGACGATTTTACCACAAAATCCACTAATCGGGCCCTATATTGTTCTTGTGAAAGTAAGTGTGATATAGATAGGATTTTTACTACTCCATAATTCCTCTCTTTTGTGGACTAGGAGGAATATGGCTGAAGTTGGTTATCTCCTTGCTTGCTTATTTCTGATCAGAATGCGCTTCATTTCTATGAAAACAGAACATGGTGGTCCTCCATCTTTATCTGACTTTTGAATGTTTTGTTACAAAATGTATAACTGCTACACTGAAACGCAGGCGGAGCTTTGAGTTAGCTACAATTCTGGTAATTACCAGGTGGTTCGTTTGTTACCGCCGTACTTACGGTGATATAAACGATACGCAAACTAAGCGGGATGCGGAGTAAACGATCTTGCGACATGCATTGACTCGATAGTGACCATAAGTTATGTCTTACATTGATTGTTGCTAGTGCGAGCGTGATGACGTTGCACAGTTGTTGAAATAAAGAGTAAAAAGCTGTGCGCTGGGCTAATTTTGCTGGGCTAAATTATTGTATAAAATATATGAAGGGCGTGAAAATGGGTAGAAAAGGAAATGGATTCAAAGGATAGGTTGGGCAATTTTAGTACTCCTCTTATTAATGCAGTTGCGCTCTAACTGAAGAAAGCTCACCACCTACTTTGGAGTATTTTTCTAAAAATAAACTTATGCCATGGGTCTATACTTTGTTTCATTTTCTCCCCGCAATAGCACTGTTCCATTGAATTAGGTAAGAAACTTCAATCTTCGGAAGTACCTGCAGTATATACAACCGTGCTACAATGCTGGCCCCTACCACGTAAGAGTTGCAGATTCCAAATGGCAGAGCTGTCTACACAAAATGCCACGGTAGCCTATACCCCTGTAAAATCATAAATATCACTTTCTTCGTGCCGATGAATAAAATTTTTTGTTTGTTAATATATTGCACCCTAATTAGACCTGGGTGGTGGCCCGTGGCGTTGTGGGTATGTGCGTCGACCCCAACCTCGATGTCGTAGGTTCGATTCCAGCTCTGAGCGACAAAAATCATTTTCACGACCCCACCTCTTTCGAGTCACTGACAATGCTCAAAGAGTATTTCCTGTCTAGAAAAAGCTTCTCAAACTTGGCCGTTCGGAGTCGGCATAAAACTGTAGGTCCCTTCCACTCGTGAGAGAACAATAGCACGCACAACACGGGTGGTTGCTGAGAAGCTAGGCCCTGGCCCTCTACGGGCTGTAGCGCCACTCATATTATTATATTATTATTAATTAGACCTGGAATACTGTATTCAGAAAAAACAGTGAAGCAGGCAGGCGAGCAATCGAGTAAACAATCGAACCGCATCTTCTTCTTCTTCTTCTTGTGGCGCTACAGTCCGGGGTGAACCTGGGCCTCGGTCAACAATCCTCTCCAGCTGGCACGTTCTTTAGCCAGCTGCCTCCAATTTCGCACTCCAAGTTGGTTGAGGTCTTTTTCCACTTGAGTGCGCCATCGGGTTCGTGGTCGTCCTCTATTGCGTTGTCCCACTGGCTCGGAGTCGAAGACTCTTCGGGCTGGAGCAGTGTTGTCCATGCGCTCTACATGGCCTAGCCATCTTAGGCGTTGAATCCGTAGACGCCTGACTAGACTCATGTCGCTGTACAGCCCGTACAGTTCGTGGTTGAATCTCCTTCTCCAAGAACCTTCAACGCAAACAGGACCGAAGATTGAACGCAGAACTTTTCTCTCGAGATAGTCCAAGCTTCCGCGCCATACAGCAGGACAGGGATGATCAAGGTCTTGTATAAGGTGAGCTTGGTCTTTCGAGAGAGGGCTCGACTACTCAATTGCCTCTTGAGCCCAAAGAAACAGCGGTTGGCAAGAGTTATTCTGCGTTTAATCTCAGTACTGATGTTGTTCGCACTATTTACTTGGGAGCCGTAGACGAAGTCCTTCACTACCTCGAAGTTGTAGCTGCCTATGGTGACGTTCTGACCAAGTCGTCGATGTTGTGTGTCCTTTCTTGATGACAGCATATACTTTGTTTTGCCCTCATTCACCGCTAAACCCATTTTTGCCGCCTCCGTCTCAATACAAGCAAACGCTTCATTGACGGCTCGCTGAGTTCGGCCAATCACGTCAATATCGTCCGCGTATGCTAGCAGTTGAACGGACTTCTGGAAGATCGTGCCTCTAGTGTTGGCGTGTGAGTTTCGCACGATCTTCTCCAACACGATGTTGAAGAAGTCACATGACAGCGCGTCGCCTTGTCTAAAACCTTTTTTGACATTGAAGGTCTCGGTGAGTTCGTTACCGACCTTGATGGAGCAGCGAGAGTTCTCCATCGTCATCCTGCACAATCTGACGAGTTTGGCAGGGATGTCAAAACTAGACATGGCGTTGTATAGCTCGTCTCTATGCACACTGTCATATGCGGCCTTAAAGTCGACAAATAGGTGGTGGGTGTCGATCTGCATCTCTTGGGTTTTTTCGAGGATCTGCCGTAATGTGAAAATTTGATCGATAGTGGACTTCCCAGGCCTGAAACCGCACTGATAAGGACCTATCAGGTTGTTGACGAATGGTTTCAGGCGCTCACACAGAACGGCAGAGAAGATTTTGTATGCGATGTTAAGGAGACTTATCCCCCGATAGTTGGCGCAGTCAAAGGGGTCTCCTTTCTTGTGGATCGGGCAAACGATACTAAGATTCCACTCGTCGGGCATGCTTTCCTCCGACCATATCCTACAGACGAGCTGGTGCATGCGCCCAACCAGATCATCTCCAGCTGCCTTAAACAGTTCCGCGGACAATCCATCCGCTCCAGCAGCTTTGTTCGACTTCAGTCTCGATATCGCTATCTTGACTTCGTCTAGATCGGGGGGACGGAATTCTCTTCTGTCGTCGTCCATTGCGTGGAGTGGAACATTCTGCCTGACAGCGGTATTGGTGTCCTCTTCGCCGTTTAACAGTCTGCAGAAGTGATCCTTCCAGATTCTCAGTATCGACTGCGACTCAACTACAAGTTGTTCCTCTTCGTTCCGACAGGCTTCTGTCCGATGTTTGTACCCTTTGGATAGTTGTTTCACCCGCTGGTAAAACTTTCGGACATTATTTCTGCCGTACCACCTCTCCATTTCCTCGATCGCGCGCTTCTCATGCTCCTTCTTTTTCTTTTTGAGAAGCCGGTGCTCTTCCCTTCTTTTAAGTTCGTAGAGCTCACGAACCGCTCTCGTCCTTCTATCCAGCGTCGCCTTATATGCTGCTAGCTTCGCTGAATGCGCCTGCCGACACTCGTTGTCAAACCATGGGTTTTTTCTAGGTGGCATTTTAAAACCCAGCACATCAGAGGCAGCTTCTCTGATGGCGTTTTGACAACGGTTCCACTGTTCGTCGATTGTTTCGCCTGGCAGGGTTGGACTCTCTGAGAGCTTCAGGGAGACTCGATCGGAGAAGTTCCCAGCGGTCGATTGCGATTGTAGCTTTCCAACGTCAAACTGTTTTGGTCTTGCTCTACTCCGTTGTACAATCGATATCCGAGTTCTGACCTTGGCTACAACAAGGTAATGATCCGAGTCGATGTTGGCACCTCGGAACGTTCGGACATCGAGGACACAGGAGGAGTGTCTGACGTCGATCGCAATGTGATCAATCTGGTTGACGGTTGATTGATCAGGGGACCGCCAGGTCCCTTTGTGAATGTTGAGGTGAGGGAACCGCGTGCTGGCTACAGTGAGGTTTCGCCCCGTCACGAAGTCCATCAGCCTAAGTCCATTGTCGGACGTGTTGTCGTGTAGGCTGTGTTTACCGACGACTCTAGCAAAGATTTCTTCCTTGCCCAGCTTTGCATTAAAATCTCCTAGAACGATCTTGGTGTCGTAGCTGGGGCATTGATCGTATGTTCTTTCTAGGAGATCATAGAAGTCATCCTTGCTATCATCGTCTTTGTCCTCCGTTGGGGCGTGGGCGCAAATTAGGCTGATGTTGCCGAATGTTGCCTTGATGCGGATTGTTGTGAGGCGTTCGCTTATGTATCTAAAGCTTAAGACTTCTTGCCTAAGTCTGCCTCGAACAACAAAACCGCATCCAAACAAGCGCTGCCTTCGCTCTTTGTAGCAATCGCCGTAATATATGTCGCAGTTTTTCATCCTCTTTTTGCCCGGCCCATCCCATCGTACCTCTTGGATGGCGGTGATGTCAGCCTTATAGGCTTCTAGGGCCTCCGCAAGTTCATCGGCTGCACGTGGTCTGTTCAGTGACCTCACATTCCACGTGCAGAACCGAAAATCGTTGTCCTTATTTCGTTGTCCATGGTCGTCAGCAGTAGGGTCATCCGTATCCGAGGCTTGTTGCCGTCTCTGAACTATTGCGAGTTTTACACGGTGGGGAAGTTAACCCCACGCGAAACCCCCGAACCTGGAGGACCGGGTCCTGGTTTAAACCCCCGGACAAGGGGTCGCTGCATACATTGGTTCACCTCTAAGCGGCTGCAGTAGAGGTTATCCAGAGGGCGCCGCGGGGAGGCTGTATGTCAACTTGACCTGTGCATTTACAGGGATCGTTGCTGGCATCTCGCCAAGTTGAGAGCAATCAACAACTTTGCCCTGGATGCACAGGCCCATGCCCTCCATCATAAGCTCATATTTACCTAAATTGTGAGTAATTTCGTGGTTCGGGTGCGAAATTACCCAGCGGATTCCATGAACCCCGAGGCTCCATCCAAGATCTAGCAGCTTTTTAGCAACCAGATGCACACAAATTCAAATTGTCAACCCTATACCTATTCTGGTTACCGTTGGTCACAAATTGGTCACATCTGAGAAAACTTATGTGAAGTCTAGTGCACCTCAGGGTAGGACTATTGGCCTCTTCTTTTTTCAATGCTTGTCTGGTCCAATTCTTGATCATGCCTACTTGGGCACTTATCTTAGTCCAACTTCCGACGTCCTTCCGACTGCATAATTTCGCCTCACCAAGATTCCCTACAGATTATCAAAAAGATGTATGTCCGGAGAGCATGAGCCCTGCAATTGAACGTGCCAATTAGGGATGTACGATAATCTCCGACCATGATCAATCATATTCTCGTTGGGTGGCCAATTTACTCGCGCCACTTCTTAGAAGTCTTCTAGTCAACAGCACACAACAAAAATGCACCTATAGCGATCTATGTTCCTTTAACTTGCAGTGATTGCTCCCCACTCGCCAGCTGCAACCATTCCGCGTACTCTAGGAATAATTTCGCCTCCATTAGCTAGTCCGTTGAGAGCAGATTGTTAACTAACGACGGCTTCACTTAATTGGTCTTCCCACCTCACTCAACTTCCTCACTCGGGTTCTGCAAAATATTACCAAACGCATAATGAACAATCAAAATTCTAACGAAACAACAATGATGTTCCCAAATTCATCCGCGTTCCATTCCCAGCAAAGGGAGTGACTCATGCACCCAGAAATATGGCTTATCTCTCTCGGATGTCTCGTCGTTCATTGTTCAAGGATCCATCTCGGTCTATGAAGCCCGCTGCCGCGTCTGTGTGTGCCTGAAACATAAAACCATAAAGTTGAACTTGATAATTAGCTTGGTCCGTTCTCGTACCATAATCTTCGTTGTCGTCGTTGTTGTGGTTCCTGCTGCCTTAATGCTCAAGTAGAACCCCCTCCAATTCCCCGCTCCGTCACTGGGTCGCCGTCGTCTGTTAGGCGCTAGCTGCCTGTAAGAAGCATCCAATAAATAACCCAAAGTAACACCCCGCGCCAGTCCCGAGCGTGCATTCGAAATCTTCTTCGTCGCTCAAGTGTGTACACATAATGGCAGCAGACATTAGCTAGCTGGCTAGTGCGAACGAAATTTAAACATTTTAGTTTCATTTATTTAATGTGAAATGACTCCGCGCAGGGCGAGCGAGACAAGCGGGCTGCCAGAGGGTGTAACGAATGCTCTCGCCGCCAAGCACAGGACAAATGGGAGGAAATGTAACATCGCATCGTCGAAACTCCGAGCAAGCCCCAGAGAGCACGATGTTAATACTTGCTTTTCGGTTTTATTTTTCGCTTTTCAAAATCATCTAGCTAACAAAGAGAACAAAAAACAGTGCAAAACAACCGACGAACGCAATAAAGGTCCTCCGTGGTGTTTGTGACGCTCTGTTTTAATTTTTCTCCTTCAAGTCGAGCAGCAGCTCCTCAGCAGACGCGAGTTAATGGCCGAATTTATTTATGTATGGCGAATATTAAGTGCTTGTCAAATGTGCTGACATTAAATTATTAAATGTTGTTTTGAATTATTAATGGGACATGAGTCGTTAACTTCTTTTCAGAGTTTATTTGCCGCTATTTGCGTGTTTTATTGTCGAGCATCTTTGAGGGCTCGCTGAGATGTCATTAAAATATTTGGATTTTGGTTTGTCAAAAAGTGTCAAAGGAATTCATTAAAAACTTACATCGGTCGGAAGGATTTGTGTATTGGATTATCCATCCGACATCCGTGCAGACTGTGACGGGGTTTTATTAAAAAGAAAATGATTTGACCATTAAGAGGGTGGAAATGGCTTTTGTTACATTATTGACGTTTCACAGATGCCATTGTGTTAGAGACTGAACTTGGGCCCTTAAGCGAACATCTAACGGCGTGTTGAGCCCATTAGCGCGTGCGCTTGGTGGGAGGGATTTGATTAAATTCTGCAAGCAAATTTTTGACGATTGCTGGGAATATGAGGTGGTTTGGCCGGAATATTTAAAGCGGTTGAATTCATTAGTAGCCAAACCAGAAGGCTGGGAGTTTTCGGAAAATTTCTTGAAGCTGTTGGACCGTGTATTCAATTTACATACTTGACATACTTGGACTAAGGTGAAAAGTAAAAGTGTACAGACATTTGTGTCATTTTATGATTTTATGCATCCAATGGATAAGCTAACCATCCATTGCATAGTGTAGACTATAAGAAACATACCTTTTGAAAATTCCCCCCCAAATCCACAGAACCTTTTCTTAGCCATAGTTAATCAATGTAACCCGTGGGCTATTATCAGACTTACCGAACGAATCTGATTTTGTCTATATGCCTATAAATAATTAATGCAATACGAACCTGCCCTCAAGGAACGACGTGAAAAATTGACGTTTTGCAGCGTCACAATGGGAAACAAAAGCTCCCATTTAGGTAAGGACTTCGCCCTCCTTGGCGCCGCAGTAAACAGTGCGAATAACATCAGTAACGAAATCAAACGTAGAATGACACTTGCTAACCGCTGTTCCTACGGGCTGAAGAAGCAATAAAGTGGTTTTTTGAAGGACCAAGTTGAGTACATATAAAGAACTGATCCCAGACCTACTATAGAGCGTAGATCTGGCAACAAACTCAAAAACCGATAACGGAGTTCATAGTCTCTCCGAGTGAAAAGTTTTGCATGCGGTCTCTTGTCCTGTTGAAGATATGGCTACGCAGATATGGCAGTGGTTGGAGAGGCTTGTAGTTTGAGGCCCAAATCCACTCCGGGCTATGGCGATAATTGCCGCAATGTATTTCACAGATGTCCGTTTTAAGGCAGCACAATAAAAAGAGCGCTTCTGAACAGCTTCTTCGTACGATTAAAAAGAACGTGCGTTAAAATGTACATTATTGTTATTTTTACGATTTGTCTTACTTTTTACTAACGATTAGCATAAGTTGAACGCAGGCTGTTGGTGGCCCTTGACGTTGTGGTTATGTGCGTCGACCCCAACATCGATTTCGTAGGTTCGATTCCTGCTCTGTGCCACAATAATAATATTTACGGCCCCACCTCTTCTGAATCACTGACAATGCTCAAAGAGTATTTTCTGTCTAGAAAAATCTTCTCAATCTTGGCCTTTCGGGGTCGGCATAAAACTGTAGGTCCCTTCCACTCGTGTGAGAACAATAGCACGCACATCACGATTGGTCGCTGAAAAGCTAGGCCCTGGCCTCTACGGTCTGTAGCGCCACCCATATTATTATTACTATTATTAAATTGGAACATTGTTCTTTTTTGAATGAATATTGTCCCAAGTGTAAAGGATTTGCATCTTCTTCCAATAAACTTTCTTGGGTTGGTTCAGGTAATGCAACTCTTAATCGTAAGCGTACATACCATAGATTGTGGAGTGCCCGAGAATTTTTGCGACCTTCTTGGGAGACTAATTAAGGACTAATTTTAGGACAGTCAAAGATTGACTCCTGGACCTGTAACCATTTCTTAATGCCTGCTATTATATTCCTACCCTAGGTATCAAGTGTCATAATTTTCAATTTCTCGACATTATTCAAGGCCTGCGGCCATCGAATTGGGAGTATTAAAAGCATGCACTTCATCGGTTTTATTATTCAGTTCCACTTCATCCCACAGTCGCATAATCAAAACTCTATGTGCAATTGACTGTAAGAGAGAATCAATTACAGCCATAAATTGATTTCCACTTAATCAGTTATGCATGCGTTGAGTTTTTGTGCAATTCTTTTTTTTTTTTTTTGAAGAAAATTAATGGATTTTTCTGATGGGATAAATCGTGTAAGAGATTTACAATGAGACAGACACACTGCTCATGTGAAACATATACGTGCTGATGAAACGTTAATAGCATTGCATCAATTATAATGAATTGAATTCACATTATCACCGGGAAATGGTACATTTCCGGTGTGCAGACATTGCAGCTGTCCGTATTCACTGCGGAGCATATTCATTTTGAGCACTTGCGGTGAGACTGTTTTGCACCCACACAGAGTGGAAGTCTTTGTTGGGCATAAACTTTAAGGTGCAAGTGATTCTGTGATTCGCGGAAGTTTAACGGAAACTACATAAGCACTATTGTGCCGTTTGTTGTTAGCCTCAATTTGGTGTGTTTGGCAACCACTATTGTTAGTTAATTGTTCTCCTACCTGTTCTCCTAAGTGGCTCATATGCCAGTCAAGATGTGGCAAATTTGGAAAATAATTGGGGAACTTAAACCCGGATGAATCTAAATCATGTGCATACGTACGTTCGAACGCATGAGTTTGGGGTTTTGGAAAATAATGCTTTGTTGCAGCAAAGCAGTAACGATGTATGAATGACTCAAGTGGCATTCAAAACTGTTAGCTTCTTAGTGAAATAGATATCATTTCGCTGTAAGGTTTGCCACCCAGAAAAAAGACACGGGACAAGTGTTTATCGGACGATCGCTTTATTGCAACTGTATGACGACAATACTTAGCATACTTAGCATAACGACGAGTGTAGCGTGATCCTATATTAATGTTAGCTTAACTCGACTGTACGTCATGCGATCTTGTACATAAAGATCAAAACCAATAACATGATTATGTGGTGGGTAAAGGGTGACATTACAATAGGTATTATATATATACAGTTTATGACTCGATCTTATTGAAAATAAACTATCTGGATCGGTGAAGATCTTTATATTTTTTTAACTTGACTTGTGGCTGAAAAAGGCGATTTTCAAAAAAACAAATATAGGTCCTCCATTTTGTTAATTTTTGTGCGAAAGAAATAATTCCAGTTCATACCAGCGCCAGACATGTACACATTTTAGGCCCGTTGAAACGTATGGTTTCGGATGTTGCAGTGAGCAGGAATCACATGCGCTGCCGAAAAGAAGGACTTTTGTTTGATCACAAAAAAACAATGTAAAACGTGTTGCTTCTTTTTTAAGTCTTCAAATAAATCCATGCAAAGTTATAAGCCAAAAACATAATTTATGCCCATTTTCCAAAAAATTTAAAATCGCCAAAATGTTAAATCGAGAAAGGGGTCCATATATGAAAACTCCAGTCAAGGCCATTGGGTGAATTCGGAATTTTCGTGTCAGATACATAAGTCTTGTTTGCTTTTTATAAAAGTAAGTGATTTTCTCTTCGATCATGTGAATTTCTTTAAAATTAAAATCGGCAAAAGATGAAACCATCATGCCGATTATGGAATCCGACAGATCGGCTGCAGAGGGAAAATTTTCGCATCCGCATATATTCCTATTTTAGAAAACGCAAACCAGAAAAGGAGCGGATGTCGGTAAAGTAGTGCGAAAAAAATGCTATTATAGAAAACGCAACTCATCCGCACTTCATACATTTTGTGACGTTCTCAATCCGAACCAAATGAGTTGCGGATTTGGAGGAAAAAAGGATGTGTGGTTGCAGCGAAAGTTAATTTTAGAACAAGAAACATATGAAAATTATCCTTGATTCATACAAACATAATTTGCTTCCTGTTTTTTTGCTCATGCTTCAATTTATTTCTATTGGACATAAATATTCTTCTAATAGCAACACTCGGACAGAACAACTGAAACAACTGTCAACCGTACTGGTGCGATATCCATTCTCATCCATAAATCTTAAACACGCTGCGAATTTTTGTTCCGGAAACAAGAATGTGGATCTTAACACAGGTGGCGGTATTTTCGTTAAGATAACATACATATCTCAATCCTCAATCATTTTACAAATCTGAAAGAAGGTTGATTACAAAAGAACTTCTACTTCATTTAAATATCCTTCGGCCTACTTCTAATCTTACATCGAATATCTTGGGAATAATTTTCTTGATCTTCTGAATACATTAAAAGAACACTTGACTCCATAACATACATTAATTCAGTCCGAAAATAACTATTCTTCGGACAATTGAATCAAAAATATCAAAATTGACAGCAAACAGCGGATTACAGAAGGAGTCGATAGGGATGTTTTGCGGACCGATAATGTAGTTCATCCGACGGATTCCATAATAGGGTTGAACTTCGATTGCGGATGTGAGATACTCCCTCCGCAGTCGATCCGGCGGATTCCATAATCGGCATGTATAATAATAATAATATGGGTGGCGCTACAGTTCGTAGAGGGCCAGGGCCTAGCTTCTCAGCAACCACTCGTGTTGTGCGTGGTATTGTTCTCTCAAGAGTGGAAGGAACCTTCAATTTTATGCCGACTCCGAACGACCAAGTTTGAGAAGCTCTTTCTAGACTGGAAATCCTTTTTGAGCATTGTTAGTGATTCGAAAAATGTGGGGCCGTGGTGGGGCAAGCGACGTCAAGGTTGGGGTCGACGCACATACCCACAACGCCACGGGGCACCGGGCCACCACAATGATTTTATTACTGTTGTCCAATTGCGAAGGACACTAGCTGCCAGAGGATACCATTCTTGGTAATTTTGATACATGCTCTTAGATATGCTTCAAACTATGAGCTTTGCATAAATATCTTGCTTAGTTCCTTCAGTGAGATCATGATCACCTACTCCTCTGGTGCTCCATTCCTAGCTGGGTAATCGGCCTTTTCGTTGTCTCCCATCCCCGTGTTGGCAAGCCCGCGGAGTTTTACTCCATTCTTGATGGTTCTGTAGGCATTCCCACACAAGCTTCGATTTAGATTCTAGTGCCGTGATCGAAGATAGAAAGTCAGACACTGTTGGTCATGGCATGAATTTCCGTTAAAAAAATGCTCGAGCGCTTGCCCTAGAGTTCGGAGAGCTATGTCCTGGATCCAAATGCCGCTGTCAAAGTTCTGTTTGTCTGTAGGCGGTGGTCACTGGACTTGTTGCTTCAGTACTGATTGCTAGATTTAATTATTTGTGGTATAATCCGAAGACAGAATCAGAATATTCGAGAATAAGCACTAAGGCTGCACCCAGAAAGAACCGGAACCACCGACAAAAGAACCGATGTCTGCTTCGAGAATAATGGCGGGCATTTGTCTGATGTCTTATTCTATAACTACTGCATACAAATCGTATTTACACTCCTCCAGAAGTCCCTGCAGCACTGAACAGCACCCGTCCTTGACCTTGTGAAAAACCATAACGCTCTGAAGCGTTCCCTCAGGTTGGAAAACATGAGATACTTGAAATATTTAAATTCGAACATCCCTTTACCTCATTCAGAGAACTGAACGCTGACCTTTCTTTGCGATGGTAGATTCTACGAATTGATCCTTTCAAGTTAAATTACTGCATGCCATCGTAAAAGCGCTTACTCATACGTCATTAAACACGAATCTGAATGAACGAAAAAACAAAAACGAGAAAAAAAAACTTCTCCGCAACTATAAAATACCACTGAAGACCGCAGAATTACCACTTCACCACCCGGAGAAGAGAGCACCAGAGTTCATCAACTGAACCCATGTAATCCCTTTAATTACGAAGTACTGGGGAACTTTGTGGTCACTTGCAAATGCTTTTATCTGTGTTTGGTTCATTAATATGAAGCTGGAAATATGCTGTGCGAAACGGTCGGTGATCCGGCGATGACCGGGGCTACTCTTTCGAAGTTGTGTCCCGGGCATGCCAAGGCTACTGTGGACACTTCTGCCGAGTTAATTACAGCATATGGGGGAGCAAGCGGAGCGTCGTGACACTGCGCCAAGCATCACTTAATAATGGTTAACCATTGAATGGGCAACCTTAACCTTTGCCCAGCGTCAGCATTTGCGGTGAATTTAGGAATACATTAGTGTCTGCTGCGACACACGAACACCCATCCATTCGCTTCCGCTTCCCTATGCGCCGTTCGCACATCAATATTCGACGAGTGAACTCATGGTGAAAGGACTTTCAGTGCAATTGACACCGATTGAGGCAAGTAAAGCCCTATTTGTTAGCAAAAATAAATTTTCTCTCCTTCACACGACGCCGACAGCCGTTGACACCCGGAAATCCATCATTCTATCCAGTGAGTATCATGTGGCTTAAAGAACCTGTCAAAGCAAAATAAGAATAATGGATCGAAGCCATCAAATCAAATGGGACATTCCTCCCGTTCGCATCCAAGAAATTACAGTTCTTAGCCAATGTACGTCGTGGCTGGGTGATGTATTCTTTGCCGGGGCTCAACGAAAAGCGAATGGCATGTCAGCGCAAGTATTGAACACCAATCATTGTAATGACATTTTTGACATGACACATCCACAGTGAAATCCTTCATTATCTCCTCCTTTTCCTGGCATCTATCTAGACAGTATTCTTCCATATGGAGCGGTGCGGCGGCGTTGTCAGACCAATGAAGACGGATGTTCTTGGCTGCCGTTCCTTTTGTTCTATGTCCTCTCGGCGAACTTGATAACCTCTTTCCTGGTAATTTGGCCTGACAAGCGGGAACATGTGCTAAGGACTGTGGTTTGTTTTCATTCGTTTTGGGGTCGAAAGTTTTGCTGGCATCAGAAAATTACTCACTGTATGAGATGACATTCGCTTAAAATGCAAAGTAGAGCGAGTGCGACTTGGGACTGAGGCTATTCAAATTGAGGCAAGCGTATGTTCATATTTTATTCGGAAGGGATTCTTTTGGCATATTTTCGAGAAGAGTGTGGGTGGAAGTAAAAGTTGTTCGTTGGGGTGTGTCCGTGAATAGGGTGGTGGTTAGGACTGTGCTGTTATTGTTTTACTCAGATTTGAATAAACCCTTTAATGCAAACATTTTTTTTTGGAACAAAAATTATGTGTTGTGTAGGAGGTGGCGGTGGAGTTCTGGGTATGGTCTCTGTGGCAAAAATAATTTGCACGGCCTCACCTCCTTCGAGTCACTGACAATGCCCAAAGAGTAAATCTGGCTAGAAAAAGCTCCTCAATCTTGGCAATTTGGAGTCGGCATACTGGAAGCCCCTTCCACTCGTGAGAGAAAAATTGAACGCACACCACGATTTGTTGCTGAAAAGCCAGGCCCTGGCCCTCTACGGGCTGTAGCGCCAACCATATTATTATATTACAGGAGGCAATTCTGAACAACTCTCGCTCTACGACAGGTAGCAAATTCGTGAACAATTGGGCAAACGTCCGCCAATAAAAATTATTAGAAAAACAGAAAAAAAACGATTCTTCTTCTTCTTGTGGCGCTACAGTCCGGGGTGAACCTGGGCCTCGGTCAACAATCCTCTCCAGCTGGCACGTTCTTTAGCCAGCTGCCTCCAATTTCGCACTCCAAGTTGGTTGAGGTCCTTCTCCACATGAGTGCGCCATCGGGTTCGTGGTCGTTCTCTATTGCGTTGTCCCACTGGCTCGGAGTCGAAGACTCTTCGGGCTGGAGCAGTGTTGTCCATGCGCTCTACATGGCCTAGCCATCTTAGGCGTTGAATCCGTAGACGCCTGACTAGACTCATGTCGCTGTACAGCCCGTACAGTTCGTGGTTGAATCTCCTTCTCCAAGAACCTTCAACGCAAACAGGACCGAAGATTGAACGCAGAACTTTTCTCTCAAAGAGTCCAAGTGCGTCTTCATCCGCTCTTGGGATAGTCCAAGCTTCTGCGCCATACAGCAGGACAGGGATGATCAAGGTCTTATATAAGGTGAGCTTGGTCTTTCGAGAGAGGGCTCGACTACTCAGTTGCCTCTTGAGCCCAAAGAAACAGCGGTTGGCAAGAGTTATTCTGCGTTTAATCTCAGTACTGATGTTGTTCGCACTATTTACTTGGGAGCCAAGGTAAACGAAGTCATTCACTACCTCGACGTTGTAGCTGCCTATGGTGACGTTCTGACCGATGTCAGATGCTGACCGTCGATGTTGTGTGTCCTTTCTTGATGACAGCATATACTTTGTTTTGCCCTCGTTCACCGCTAAACCCATTTTTGCCGCCTCCGTCTCAATACAAGCAAACGCTTCATTGACGGCTCGCTGAGTTCGGCCAATCACGTCAATATCGTCCGCGTATGCTAGCAGTTGAACGGACTTCTGGAAGATCGTGCCATTAGTGTTGGCGTGTGAGTTTCGCACGATCTTCTCCAACACGATGTTGAAGAAGTCACATGACAGCGCGTCGCCTTGTCTAAAACCTTTTTTGACATTGAAGGTCTCGGTGAGTTCGTTATCGACCTTGATGGAGCAGCGAGAGTTCTCCATCGTCATCCTGCACAAAAAGAAAACGATTGCCGAGGCCGAATTCGATAGGCTTTCGTAAGAGAATTGGGCACTCGATCGACATCGCCCTTGTATATGTTGTAAATAGATATTCGTGAATGACGTTGGTGCTGACTTTATCGATTTTGCCTTTCTGTGGTGAACATACGATTGTGAAAATTGTGACCATCACAGTCTCGGTCCATTCGTGAAGCAGCTTCCACGTCAAGTTCTGGATGGGTTACTATCTTTTTCGGAAACATCGTCGGCTACACTATCGGATCATGTGTGTTCATTCCTTTCGTATGCTGCCCATAAGGTACTAGGTACTCCAAGTACTCTTATATAACCAGGAGTGGAGTGGAGTGGACACACACCACCTATAAGGGAGCGCCTTCTGTGGGAAATAATTGAACTCGAAATAGGTTCATGTATAAAGCGCCGTAGCTGAAATTCTGTTAGTGGTTGATGTGTTGCATGTAAACGAGACAGCGCCGCGCCGGCGCCACCGAAAGTAATACATTATCAAATCCGATGATATATGAGTCCCCATAGTAAGATCCCTTAGCCAGGTGCCGACAGAGTTTTCTAGAAAGAATGCTGGGTAATATAAATATCGGAATGGCGGCCGAAGCATTACAGTTCAGTATTGGATTTTGTGTAAAAGTGATCAAAGTTTTTGAAAGTATGAGCTTGAAAGACAGTGTAATAGAGTAATTGCGCTGATCTTAAATTGCCGTAAAGTTGAAGTAGTAATTGAATTGTGGGATTCATTTCGTCGCAATGCAATGATGAAACCCTTTTCTTGTACAAACGACTTGTGATTGCTTAGAACAGCTTTTGTACATACATGCAACGAAACAATACGTATATACTGTACACTTATTTAGGTTAGATTAGGAGTAGTGGCTGACTGCTAAGGGTAGTCACACTTAGGCCAGAGTAGGCCCATTGTGATACTATGCGGATTGACTTCTCCTAACACTGAAACCAGTTGGTGCTTGTAGTCAAGCGACTTAGCTGGCCTATGTTGACAAACAGCGCCAGCTCATTGAGGTTATTCAAGTAATAGGCTCCTAGGTGTAGGAACCTCCGACTAGCCAGAGCACTTCAGAAGCAGAGCGGGTGATGAGTGTTTTCCTCTTCCTCTTCATCTATGCAGCTTCTGCAAGAATCATTATATGGGGCACCCATCCTGTGAGCATGAGTGCCAATTGCGCAGTGTTGACTCCAATGAGGGTCCTTAGAGAGTGCTAAGTGAGCCTAAGTAGACCGAGTGACCGTTCTAGTTTGAGTGATGGCCAGATTTCTTTTCTCCTTCTAGCCATTTGTCATTGGTGGTGTTAATTGTATGAATCTTAAAAAGACGATAGTCTGTAGTGACCGGCATTGAAGGTGGTACCCCTGCTATTGATAGGGTTGCACCACAACTGGCGAGTTCATCGGCTTTGCAGTTTCCTGGTATGTCACAATGTCCCGGCACCCACATGATGTGAATGTTTAAATGCTCAACTATTTCGTTATGAGACAGCCTGCAAATAAGGTATGTTTTTGAGTTGATCATGACACTATCCAGAGATTTTATGGCGGCCTGACTATAGGAGCAGATGGTGATATCCCTTTTTGATATCACTTTATTTTTGAGCCTCTTTAAACGCCGGTTTCTGCTAGAAAAACGCTACGTTGATATCTTGGAATCAACTTACTGATAGAAGATTTATACAGATTTTAAGATTGATCACTAGGGCATGTGTTGACAAACCAAATTAGTCGAAGGTTGCCATCGATTGCACGGCATGTGACTTTCATATCATTTGAATCGTTTTCCTGTAGAGTATTGCCTATCCGTCCGTCCCTGTGCGGATAATGTGAACTTACGCCTATCTATAACAAATTGAGCTGCAGCCTATTTTCAATGTTTTTCGCTTCAGAGATGGCTTATAGTAATTGTGTTTCTCTATCGGCCATAAAATCCTCTCTTCAGACAAAGCAATCGGTCTCTGGCTCTTTTCAGAGTTGATCTTGTGATTATTCCAAGTCGGCTTTTTCGTGTCAGATTGGATAGGATAGCATGCGACGATAATTAGTATAAGTCAACAGGGTTTGTCTCGAATATCGATATAATTTCTGCCCATGAAGTTACGAAAATGACAGATCGTCTATGGGAGCTGTACTGGATAAATTTATGCTCGTGTCCGGTGCAGTGGGAGACCGTTGTAAAGATATTGGAATTCGGGAATGTCCATGAGATGATTCCCCTTTAAGACGGTTGTCGGTGAAGATATGTCTCACTGAACTCTGAGTACAGAACAAATAAAAACGCATTCGTTTCAAATTCGAAAAATCATCAAAATCCTCAGCCCCATTGTAGGCTAATCAGTTGACGTCAATGTGGTTGCGTGGTCTCAAAGGACAATGATAGTTTTACTTACTCCAGCTGTCCTGACTGTCCCATCGGAGTTCACCCTCCGCAAAATTTACATACACCGCTAACTATCAAAGCTGTGCCAAGATGTGGACAATATAAACATTTTCACCTACCACGGCATTTGTTTTCGAGGCCACATCATATTATTGTCTACCTCAAAACAAGAGTTAAAATTTTACCACAGCATCGCGCAATAAAAAATGTAATTTCCTCTTTGGATTTGTTTTTTTTTGTTTTCGTATCGTGACCAATCAATAATTGAATCCCAGCGATGAGAGCTTGCGGAGCATGAACTCGTGTCCTGCAAGCGCAATTTGTAGCCCACCGGCATGGCTTTCACTGGTCGAGTTCAATTACTTACCCTTTTAACAGTGACCGAAAATTCAAAATGTGAAGCACGTTCGGGTTAACCACCCAAATCAGGTGGGTCTGTGTTACGGTTGATGACATGTAGGCGAACACCGAACCCCAATGATTTTCAATATTTCAATTGGTTGCATCGCAATATAACTGTGTCACACATTTTGCGGTGGCAGACTGGCGGGCGTTGTGTATTTGCTTAGAGTCCCTGCAATGATGACACCAATATCATACGTTCAGTGCAGCCAACCGCAGCCGTGACGAGAGTATAACGAGGTATTGTGGATTACCTGGTTTGGTTAATGTGCTTTTTTTTCGTGTTCTCCTGGTTTTCTAATCAATTTCATTGGAAATCAAATAAATCGACGCAAAGTACATTATGACTTAATTGTTTTCAATAAGCCATTAATGACGGAAAATTGGGTGAATTTGATGAATTATTGGTAGAGACAACTGAGACTGTGGTGTGGACTGGAGTGGAGTGCTGGCAAGAGATTCAAGTTGATTCCTGCAAGATGATTGATTTCTTGAATAAAATCAACTTGAGCCCCTGGTCTACGACGAAGAGGTGCGAAAAAGAGATCCCGCAATCTGGCAGGGACGGCATTTGTCCAATCAGACTGTAGCATCAGCAAGGACGATGACGAATAAGAAGAATTCCACTTGACATTACGCCTAAGATATTCTGTGTAATTTTGTGTGAACGTCTGAAGCAGCTTATCAATAAACTGACTGACTTGGGAGACAACAGATCAAGATGCGACCTACAGTTTTATGCTGTCTCCGAACGGCGAAGTTGAGAATCTGTTTCTAAAGCAAGACTCTTTGAACATTGTCAGTAGATCAGCGCGTATAGATCAACGCACATACCCAAAACACCACGAGCACCCGACTAGAAGGTCTTCCAGTTCGAAAAAAAAATAAGTGGGTGCATGATTGCATTACCTTGACGACTAGATGTTGCATGCCTGCATGCTCAGGATCAGCAACTTCAGGGGCCGTTGGCGAGATAGTTAACCGTTTCAGTTTTAGAAATATTTCTGCTGTTCAATGATCCCTCTCATAGGTGCCAAAGTTATAGATCGCGATTGTCTTGTCCACCATTCACCTTCCTCGCGGACGGAACCATATATACTAGGTAGAATTTTTCTTTCGAAGCCACCAACAATCAGCTATCCAGTTTTGCTGAGTGTCCATCTTTCGGCTCCATAATGCAGGACTGTCAGAATAGGAATCTTGCAGCGTATGACTTTGATCCTTCGAGTCAGGACTTTCGAGCTCAGTTGGTCACCAATGTAGCATCGGTTGCCACGAGCAATGCTACGTCGGATCTCCACTACAATGTCGTTTGTGGAGTTAACGTTTGCCCCGAGGTAGACAAACTCCTTTACTACCTCGAAATTGTTGGGATTGTTACATTTTTGCTTAGGTGGTGTGCGGCTGATCATTTTTTACTCAACAGCTTCCACTACAGCGCTGTGGGACCGCGCGATAATGTCGATGTCATCAGCGTATCCCAACAAATGGAATGCCTTGTAGAAGATTGTGCCTTCCGTGTTTACAGGCGCCCGCCACACGTCATCTTCCCCATTACCAAATTGAAGAAATCACACGACAGCGCATCCTCTTGCCTAAATCCGGTGCGGGCTTCGAATGGTTCAGAGGTCCTTGAACCGAACTGCACGGTGCATCGTTTGTGTGGTGCGACACAACCGGATCAATTTTCTCGGGATCCCGAATTCGACCATCGCCAATCATATCGTATGGATTCCCTATATGGCATACCATCTCCAAGGCCAGCATGGAAAAGCGTTCGATATTTGAGAGGAAGATACTTCGAGGGACCGGGGAAAGTACCCCAGCAACAAGAGAGACCCTACGTGAAAGCCCGCATCGTCCCCATACAAAAGTTCTTACTGACACTGTCCCAGAGACAACAACATGACATCCGCAACCACCTAAACATGGCTATCACGGACCTGAGAAGTTCGACCCTCGGACAACGATTCCTGAACGCATTGAATCTGCTTAATGAGCAAACATTCCCAAGGACATTAAGCAACGGGCTGTATCACTTCTATCAAGTAATAGAAGTCACCATCGCGGCTAAATTAGCCGCCTTACCACCACCCCATCGCTAGAGGAGCAACCAGGACACCCGGACTTCAACACCCCGATGTTTACGATCTACATTGATTATTGATAAATTTTAAATATTTTAATTGACAACATTGTCAACTCTGTAAGCATTGTACATCCGTTGGGCATTTATTGTTGAGCCAACCAATATTCCGCTAGCTTAAGCTTTTAGCATGCAAAACCAATTGTATAGTTTTTGTTCAAATAAATTGAATTGAATAAC
Source organism: Eristalis arbustorum (assembly GCA_916610145.1). Classification (NCBI taxonomy): domain Eukaryota; kingdom Metazoa; phylum Arthropoda; class Insecta; order Diptera; family Syrphidae; genus Eristalis; species Eristalis arbustorum. The sequence goes on from OU744316.1 coordinate 30,954,394, forward strand.
TCTGGGCGATAATTGCTGTCGTATGTTGCTTTGAAATCATTAAAAGTTTGGTGGGTATTAATTTGAACGATGTTTTGCTCGAAGATTTGACTTAGTCTGAAAATTTGGTCTACAGTCAATTTTCCGGGCCGGAAAACGCAATGGTGCTTGCACCTTAGTGCGGCTCAAGACAGATTTGGACGTTCACACAGTACGCTGGATAGGATCTTGTAGGCGACGTTGAGCAGGGATATACCTCTGCAGTTGGTAAGACCGCTGGATGGGCCTTAATGAGCAAGTTCGGCTGATGATCTAGTGCATGCTCCCTACCAGTGCATTGCCCTGGCCTTAAAGAGCGCCTATGGTAAGCCATCTGAGCCTGCCGCTTTGTTGTTCTTTAGCCTTTTAATGACTGTACCGACCTCTTCAAAGTTAGGTGGAAGGACTCCTTCATCGACTGGAGTTGGGATTTCCTCGTTCCCTATCACTCTCTCCTGGTCAGGCCCACTAAGCAGCTGTTGTAAGTGTTGCTTAAACACATAAACTATTCCCTGTGGGTCCGTAACTAAATTCCCTCCTTGGTCAGGCTTCTGACTTTTTTGTAGAAGGCGGAGGTTACGAGAGACATTTTCTTGGGTCGTAAAAGCTTTTTCTCCTCCCGTCTTCTAGCCCGGTATTCTGCTGCTCTTTATTTGCATTGTAGCGCTTTTTGGTATGCTTCGTCGGTTGCACCTTTTTCTGCTCACACTCGCCATCAAACCACGGGTGGTCTACTACCTCTTTGATGGCGTTCAGCAAAAACCTCTTGGATTTGCTAACTCAAGAATTAACGCCACTCTGCTATAAGTAGTGACGTACGGTCTTGTATTTTGAACAGCATCTTGTTGACGAAGTGAAACCGACCACTCCATGCACGCACTTCTCCAAACATATGAATAGAAGAGAAGAGTCCGAAAATTGCAGATGCTGAAATTGTAAATAATGCTTTCAGATTGCCTGCAAAAGTCTACGAAGTCCACTTGCAATAGTTCTTCAATATGTGCTTGCGAGGGACTTTAGCTTCGCAAGGAAAGTACCTAATTCCCTTCCAGCAATAGTTTAAACGCACTCATAAGTGAACACACAAATCACTTGGTCTTCCGCTTCGATGGCATCATAAACATTTAACAGAACCAGTTGTGGATGTCCTGCCTTGGTGCACTGGTGTCCCAGTCAAAATCCTTGATTTCGGCACAATAATTCAACTCATTTTAACTGATAACAGCTCAAAATAATTAGTGTTCGTAAATTTTACTCCGTACTAGTTGGCAGGGATCACAGCCAAAAGCCTGCTGACCTGGAAACCATGTGATAGAACTTTGTGAAAATGCATTCCCATGTGTGCAAGAGATACCGAGAATCGAGAACTCCGCCGCAAAGAGAGACGTAATGGAAGGATTGAAAATGATGTTCACATCCATTGTGTGTTGGGAGTGTTTTTTTTTTTTGTTTGTGCTTGTGATGCATCCAAAACGCGGTTAATTAGTGTGAAATTAATTTTGGATGCACTTTGCGTGAATGCGAAATGTTAACAAAAGGCCGCCCTAGACGTTGGAAGACACACGATGCTGCTGGTGAAGACTGTCCAGATGTGATTTAGTGCATTAATTGGATTTCGGATGTAACATGCGCTGCCTCCTGCAGCATATATGTGCATATTTTTTTTTTGTTCTCATTACACACTTTTTGCGTGATTGACAAGTAGAAGGATGAGTTCTGTCACTGAGGGACAGAAATAGGCGGATATCAGGATATTTCCTGGGACTAATTGCAAGGTGGAAGCAAACTCTATTTTTTGGATTTGGTTGACAAATGACAACAGACATAATTAGTCAGACTCTGGAGAGAATCTATGAAGGTCTGGGCTACAATGCTTTTGTTATTATTGGAGACTTAAATGCGCAAAAAGAGGTTTGGGAAGGAATCTATACTTCTTCACTCAGCTCCCTCGGCACTGACGCAATTTCATTGCGGGCCATCTAAACATTATTCTTAGGTACGTCCTTTAACTTCTTGTAGGACATAGACCAGGGCATTGAAATTTGTTTCGAGAGAACTTGATTGCTCTGTTCTGTTCCGTGCCAGGTTTGCCCATTCTGCTCGTCCCCCTATTCAGCGAAGATAAGTGGATTCATCTGCAGAATTCATTCTTAATGGAGTTATTAAACATTCTAAGGGTCTTAGCTTTAATTCTTTGGAGTCCCAGTTTACTTGCCTCAGCTTCTACATTGCGGTCCAGCAAGTGAAAGTCCATTATGCGATGCAAAAGAAGACACACATTGGCATGGAAGTCAAGGTGTTTGAGGTAAGAAGTCGTAGTCCATCGAAACAGCAGTGGGGGCAGAATGTAACTTCGATGAACTCTTCTTTTGATTAGAGCTCATGGAAACCGGGTACCCGCACTTTCGGGTATTACCCGGGAATCATAATTTCGGGTAACCGTAAGTTATTGGGTACCCGTCATCACTTTGGGTACCCGGTTCTCAGCAATGGGTCTTAGATGTCAAGAGATATAAAGTACACACCACAAATGACAACAGTCGAAGTGTCAAGTGTCGAAGACTCTTCACATGTTTTTTTATTCAGTTAAGCAAAAGTACATTTCACAATGCTACTTCTTCTTCTTTGATTGGCGCTTCAGTACGGGGTGGACCTAGGCCTAGAATTTTCGCCAGCTGCCTCCAACTGCTCACACCAAGTTGGTTGAGGTCCTCTTCCACTTATGTGCGCCATCTAGTGCGAGGACGTTCTCTGTTGCGCTGTCCCAATGGCTCGATGTCGAAGACTCTTCAGGCCGGATCTGTGGTGTTTTCAGAGTTTTCAGCTTCCTCAGCTATGAGGCTGATGTATCTGTCTTGAATGCAGATCACAGTTAGGCGATTGCGTATCGGTTAGCCTTCCTTCCCACGACGAATCAGCATCCAAATATGTGCTACCTTTTGTGACAGCTGTAATATATGTCGCACTCTTGTCCAATCCAGTGTATTTCCTGGAGCGCAGTAATATCCGCCTTATACTGCGTGCGGATATTTTCCAGATGTTGAGCGGACTTTGGAGTGTAGAGTGTTCTTACATTCCAGGAGCACACTCACAAATCGTTGTCCTTTTTTGAGCCGTGTCGTCGTTGAGGTTCCGAGGGAACTTGCTTTTCCGTATGTGTTTTTTTTTCTGTGGGCGGGTTGTTAGCCCTCCGCTCAACCGCAGGGGAAAAGCTGAACTAATGCATGCCACTGCAAAATGTCTTCTTATGCATTAAACAATTAACCATAAGCCGTAGATGGCATGTTCGTACAGGTTGCCTTACCACGACACCATTGGAACCTAGGACTCGTTATAGCCATCTCTCTGAACTGTAACCCATTGCCATGCATTTACTTCTGTGGAATCTAACAAGACGAAGTCGAACCATCCATTACGAACCATCTTTACACTGGCAGCGCTCTCGAAGCCAAACTGGCTTGGGAAGTGTGATCGACTATGTACGTGCTGGGCATACGCAGCACAAAATGCGACTGCTACGAGTTGGTAGTTAACCACCTCAGCCTAACCTACGTCTGATGATGTTTGAAGACGTTCGTCTCTATCTGTGTGCAGGGCAACTGAAATGAAGAGAAATCAACGTCGTCGCATGTAGCGCTGTTGTATGCTCAAAGAGAACTGTTATCGGGGTTTTCAGCCCCATAGTCGAAGCCATAAAACAAAGCAACTATCTTAAAGTTGAACACAAAATCCTTTCACTTCAAAGAGGCACGTTGAATAAAGACTTCTTGGCTTCGAGCAGACGGTCCAGAGCACATATATTACCACATCCTCTTACCTCCACCTGCTTGGTCGTCGCTAGCACAAAAAAAAAGGAGCGTTCACCCTAATAAATGTCAATCTGTCACCATCCACAGCCCCGGTTACAAGGATATCTGTCTATATTCTAATTCAGAAGAATGTTTGCTCAGAGACGCCCTCAAATTCAAATTCGATGCCTTAATCCCTCGTCTGTTGCCCCCGCCGGGGTGGCTTGGTTGGGCCGTTTGAGGCCGCTACACTTGCCCGGTGTCCGGCGACATTTCTTTGAGGGAAAAACAAACTATCAACACATCTTTAGGGAAAACCCCCGAATTCAAGTCAAATGGTCGTCATTGTTCCCGGGCTTAAGGACTTTTAACACCGAATTTCCAACGATAAAAGGATACCGTTCCCTTATCCTTTGCATAACCGTTCTGTTTTAGTGTTCAGTGGGAGGGGGTGGGCAGCCAGAGTGAAATAGAAAAATGGAATTTTATGGAAGGCACAGTTTTTTTCATTAATTTTTTTCTTTTTTGCCTTCTTCGTCCCTTAGCTGTTGAGTTATTCGACCAAGGAGGGTTCCAGGTTAAATACCGTGGGAGAGCATAAATATACGATGTCGCCGACTTAATCCTTTTCACCTTATGCAGATTTTTGTGAAACTGAGAACTCTTTTTTGTTTGAATTTCTGTCTCTGGGGGCTGCGTGGGGTTGTGTTGGAGATGTCTCAATATAATGCGGCTGGTAAATTATGTTAGGGTGGGTTAATCAGGCTTTAAGTTGAAACAAAAGAACTGTAATTTGCCAAGGGGGTCTTGAAGAACAAATAAATCAGTAAGTGTGCGGCGATTGCAGTCTTATGCGAATGAAACAACAGTAAGACTCAGTCTACTCAGTCTAGTCAGGAGGTGTCATTTTATAAATGGAAGACAAACGCTTTGTTAGGATTTCTGAGAAGAGAATTGTGAGGACTTCCGGGAGATATTTAGTTTAAAGTGCGCCTATAATGCGTTAGCTTGACCGCGCTTGGAATGTTCATCCATCATTTGGGATTTTCCATATAATACACAAGAACGTAGACTCGGAAAAATTCAAGAGAATTTCACGAGATAAGCTTTCCGAAAGTTATGTTCTTATTATGAGCTTCCTAACTACGAAGGAAGGTGTAAAACAATTGGCCTGCAAACCTTAAGTTTCAGGCGTGAGGCGGCGTCAGCCATGCTTATCCGCGACATTATTATTAATCGTATAAATTCACCAGAACTATTTTTTCGCATCATTATATACGTTCCCCAAAGATCTCTTCGGGTGAGAAACTCACTCTTTGATAAAAGGCATAGAACCAACAATAAACCCATTACAAGGTGCTTAAACGAAGAATAACTCTTGCCAATCGGTGCTTCTTTGGGCTAAGAAAGCAATTGGTAAACAAAGCCCTCTCTCGAACAACCAAGGTAACGCTTTACAAGACCTTAATCGTCCCAGTCCTGCTATATGGCGCGGAGGCATGGACTCTGTCAAAAGCGGATGAAGCAGCTCTTGGTTGCTTCGAAAGGAAAATTCTTCGTGTGATTTTCGGTCCCGTCTGCATAGATGGTGAGTGGAGGAGGAGACATAACGACGAACTATACGGGCTGTTCAGTGACATCGACTTAGCCTGAAGAGTGAAGATCCAACGATTGAGATTTCTAGGTCATGTAGAGCGGATGGAAACCAATGCTCCGGCTTGAAAAGTTTTCGAATCCACCTCCGAGGGGCGGGCAGTAGAGGAAGACCGCGACTCAGGTGGCGCACGCAAGTGGAAAGGGACCTCAACCAACTATGAGTGCGAAACTGGAGACAGCTAGCTAAAGATGGAGCTGGCTGGAGACGCTTGTTGGTTGAGGCCCAGGTACACCCCGGACTGTAGCGCCACCTTAAGTAAGTAAGTAATGTGCTTAAATGCATTCAATGATCTTTGCAAAGAAATTGATTTTGGTTTGTCACGAATAGAGCTTAAAAAGTTAGTGCTTACATCGTTTGTTGATTAATTGTGTTTATTTGAAGTAATCTAAACGACGAATAGCCGGTGGATGGTCCTTAGTCGCGCAGCAAGCATCTGCTGTGTAAAGCGATACTTAGAGCTTATAAGGAACGCAGTGTTTTGTGTTGCTCTGTGATGAATATGCCAAAAAAGACCCCAGCCCTCAAGACAACCCCCGCGCGCAAACAGGCATTTCTTAGATAAATTAAGTTTAATTAAGCTGTCGACTAGGGGATTTCAAAATAAAATCTCAGTGTTACCAGAAGAAATGAATGGGAACCTAGCTATGTCATGCCTGCAAACCAGCTGTGCTTATGATGTCTTCATTCCGAAAGTAGGAAAGGTCACGCAGTGCGTCAAAAGAGCTAACTTCATTTGTTCAAAAGGCGTTTCAAAGGCTTGTAAGTACATATCAAATCAACCGCAACACGACCACCTGCGCGCAACGCAATTTCTGCATTTCTTGACATCGAAGGCGCCTTTATCAAGTTTGAAACCGAGGTTCAACTTCTAAATGAAACAAGTTGAACAATCCCTAACAATCCAATACAAATGCTTGCTCAGCATGCAAACTTAGGCTGTAGTTCTATGAAAGCTATAGCCTCAAGATGATGGCAGTCCTTAATGAAGTTCTGGAAGGGCTCAGTTAAACAGAATCAAGGTCGATCGACTATGGCTGTACTTCGAAGTTGTTATAATAGCCCCTATCTTTCTTCGAACGCTATAAAAATCCTACTGACATGGCTACAATCTTGTGGCTTAGGTATTTAACTGCAAAGAAACAGAGTTAGTCCCATTCTCCCAAAAAAAACTTACACACCGTGGAATTCATAAAGCAGGTGGGCACAACGAACAACCCTCTCTCTAAAGGTGAGTGATGATATCTGAGAGTTTAAAATAATCGTAGTAATATAATCTCTTTGAATTATCTCCAAGTTGTGTGCTGTTGTGACATCAGTGTTATGTGAAATGTTCTCCGTGGGCGATGTAAGAGAATTTTCCGCGAATTTCGAATTATTTTTCAATGTTACACCGGGACAAGATGGAACTGAGGTGCCCGAAAGAGATCCACGGCAGCGCACCGTACAGCTGGTGCAGAGAAAAAGCTTTCTTATTCGCCAGGTAACTAGGCTCTAATTTTGCACATGAAGCGTGAATCAAAGATTGAAAATCGGAGCATTTAACTTTAATTTCCGATCTATCAATTTTTTTTGGCAAACTTTGCACGACATTTCGAAAATAAAAAAATAACAAGTTAGAGCAAGATTCAAATACGTGTATACTCCACTACTAAACACTTCCGGAAATATCACGGCAATTGGCATCGTAGTCTGCCGGCAGCAGATAGACTAAAAATGTACGACTATATTTCTGGATTCTCGTACTTTTAAATATCAGAAGGGAGAAGTGACTTTTTAATCTTCCTGCATTTTTGTGTTTGCTTCTCCTCATCACCTTAGTTGAGGTAGATATTTTTGAAGTTTCCGTTTAGATTTCCTTTAAAACTAAAATGTTCGCCAACGAACTCATACAAATGCAAACTCAAAATAATAACAGTTTCCCAAACGACTCGATAGTCCAAAGTCCAAACGATCAAACCATCATAAAAGTGAACGAATCATTCATTCGGTGAAAAAACTTTTCCCCAACTGAGTCGAACTATCGACTCTAACCAAACCACCTACGTGAACGATGTGTAATGCAAATATTTTGGCAATGTGTGTATCAACAAAATTCTCTCTCAGATCTTAATACAAACCAATTCTCGCTTAGAGCAGCTACAAAAACCATTGGACTCAGTCCAACCAGCCATACAAGTAAGAACAATTTCTTTTCCTTAAATTGGATGAATAAACGATTTTTGACTATTGAATAAATGAATCGTTTGCAACTATCGAATATCTAGACACTTTTAATTCGATAGCTCCCATCACTCATTCGGTTTTATTCAGTTCAGTTTTATTTAGACTAGTTTTATTTTTATAAACTTCCTTTTTTGAAGTTTGGTCTTAAACTAGTAGTAAAACTAGCAGCCCGTGGCTTTATGGGCTTTTGGCACCATTGGACCGTACTCCTTCAAAGATGATGCGAATCGTAACGTAACTGTGATTGGTGAGCGCTTCCGTGAGTAGCGAGTGACGGTGCCACATGCCACACAGCACGCTCAACAATGGTCTTATTGAGGGGAGAGTTCGGTGAATATTTGATTTCACGTTCGGGACCGGTCAATTGGCCGCCTAGATCACCCAAATCACCCTTTATAAAATTTTTACAAACTGTTTTAAGGTTTGAAGCAGATTCAAGTAAATAAATGAAGTGTAATGAAATTGGCAGACAAGAATATGATAGGTAGCCAATACCGTCAATGGAAATGCAGCCCGAGCTGATAGGAGGCTTTCGCGACGAAGTCAACATTGTTAGCGCACAACACTCAATTACTCTCAGCTGCCGCTTAGTTCACACAGACATAGCTTGCCGGGAAGGGACTGAAACCGCCCCATGGAGTAACTGTCCTTCTTCCTACGCCAACCCCAGTTTCTTACAACAAGTATTACATGATGTCTCAAGAGGTGGGAGTATTCGAGAATTTAATGACTTTCAAAAAACAGACAAGACCTTCTTCTCTAAGTGATCCTTCTGTCGTTTGGTTTGGCTGATGATGATTCTGGACGATTAAGCTTATAGCTGCGCGAGAGAATTATTCGGTAGAACATATAAATCGTGTAAATCATATAGTTAATGTGGCCCGTGGCGTTGTGGGTACGTGCGTCCACCCCAACCTCGATGTCGTAGGTTCGATTCCAGCTCTGAACGACAAAAATCGCCTCACCCCACCTCTTTCAAGTCACTCACAATGCTCAAAGAGTATGCAATTTCCTGTCTAGAAAAAGCTTCTCAATCTTGGCCGTTCGGAGTCGGCATAAAACTGTAGGTACCTTCCACTCGTGTGAGAACAATAGCACGCACAACACGAGTGGTTGCTGAGGAGTTAGGCCATGGCCCTCTATGGGCTGTAGCGCCACCCATATATATATATATAAGTGCTGACTGTCTACAAATGGCGAACATTTCGATATCACACATCACGCTGTTGGTCAGTTCTTTCATTGCCCGGTGTATACCTGATGCACATTTTGTGCACGATCCTTGCAAATGCAAAGAATTCATCATTCTTTTTGACTGCTGGTTGATGAAGCATTGTAAGTAAACGAACCTCTAATTGGGTTCCTTTGCTTCTGCATGGTATGCAAAAGGTGTGAAAAAAGTCCTTCAGCCAAGAGCCTTCCGTGCACCTTTCGAAAGCAATTCGAAATTCATCCCTTCTCTCGTAGAACTAATCCCCATCCAGAAAGAGACTGAAGCCTCGCCGAGAGAGCCATCTGCCATCGGAAACCAATTGCTTCGGGTGCCATTAAAGCTGTCAAATTTGAAGATCATTTCACAATTAAATTCAATGGCCAAGCCCCCATGAGTGTAAACCACAACTGGATTGTATCATTCAGTGCGGCGAAAAGACTACCGTCCCTCCGAGAAATCCAATAATCCACAAGGAAAGTTAAGGAAAATATTTGAAGTCAATCTCCCATCCACATGCCCTATCCAGTCGCATTTCTTTTTTCTCGTTTACTTTTCCTCCTTAAACATTTTCGATGCTGTCTGAAATAAAAATTCCACTCCACTGCAAGCATGCTTCATTCCGCTTCCCTGGGCTAAGAAAATACCACAAAGCACAGAAGATCCTCTTTTCTTGCAACATTCTTCGTCTATTTTTTTTCTCCCTCCTTTTGGTCCATCTCCTATCGCTGGTTCCTCGGCCATGCCACGGTGTCAGTCAGTTTCCCCCCTCACACCTATCCCTTTTCCGGTTGTGCTGCTGCCGTGCCTTCTCTGAAATGTAATCCCCTGAAAAGTGGATAAAAAGGTATCCTCAAAACCATCATAATAGCCAGAGCCATTTCAGGTAAACCCATTAAATTTCACGTCCTTCTGCGGGAAACTGATAGCTTAATACCGAGTCGCAATTTGAGGTCAGCACGTCGGTGTGTATGAAGAGAGCTGCCATGCAACTTATGGGCGAAAAATAAGGGAAAGTAAACAGGAATTAGGACGTCACATTTATTTATCTAGTAAACTACGAAAGCGTGAGGAATTACTCCACCGTCTGTGGGTGAAGATTGCTAGAGTATCGAAAGCAATTTAAATTGATGGTATTGCTTTGGTCGGGAAACTGCCAGTGTCCCTGTCAGTGCTTAAGCCAGTAAATTGATACGTGCACGTCAAAGAATGAGCGTTAATGTTTGCCCTTTGCAAACTAGTAACAACGCCATTCAATGCGTGTTCAGACTTCAGAGGGTTTAACTGTCGTATTGTGTGGTCGTCTTTGATGTGAAACGGCTTAAATTGGTGAGTTTCTTGGAACCGTTTTTAGTGTTTTCATCCGCAAATCAATGGTGGAGTTAGTGCAAGGGAAATAAAACACGGAAGTGATGTAGATTTGTCCATTACGAATTGAGTGTATCCTCGTCCAAATGTCTCCGGCGGGAGCTTTAGCAGGACTCTATTCTTAGAGGGTAGCTTTGAAACACTATTTTGCACAAGTCGGGGCAACACTTCGGCCGCAATTTGGCGGATATTCGTTTTCAAAATTACTTACTTACTTAAGGTGGCGCTACAGTCCGGGGTGGACCTGGGCCTCAACCAACAAGCGTCTCCAGCCAGCTCGATCTTTAGCTAGCTGTGTTCCAGTTTCGCACGAATAGTATGTTGGGGTCCCTTTCCACTTGCGTGCGCCACCTGAGTCGCGGTCTTCCTCTACTGCGCCGTCCCTCGGGGGTGGATTCGAAGACTTTTCGGGCCGGAGCATTGGTTTCCATCCGCTCTACATGACCTAGCCATCTCAATCGTTGGATATTCACTCTTCTGGCTAAGTCGATGTCGCTGAACAGCCCGTATAGTTCGTCGTTGTATCTCCTCCTACACTCACCATCTATGCAGACGGGACCGAAAATCACACGAAGAATTTTCCTCTCGAAGCAACCAAGAGCTGCTGCATCCGCTTTTGACAGAGTCCATGCCTCCGCGCCATATAGCAGGACTGGGACGATTAAGGTCTTGTGAAGCGTTACCTTGGTTGTTCGAGATAGGGCTTTGTTTACCAATTGCTTTGGGCTAAGACAAAGAAGCAGCGATTGGCAAGAGTTATTCTTCGTTTGATTTCAGCGCTGGCGTCATTGTTTGAGTTGATAGCGGTTCCTAGGTAGATAACGTTTTTAACTACCTCAAAGTTATATCTGTCTGCCGTGACGTTCTGACCGAGACGTCGGTGTTTTATTTGGTCTTACCGTCGATTACCGCCAAACCTATATTCGCGGCCTCCGTTGCAATACCCACAAAAGCGCCATTGACATCACGCTGTGTTCTTCCGATAATGTCAATATCGTCGGCATATGCGAGTAGTTGGACGGACTTTTGAAAGATTGTTCCTCTGGTGTTGGCGTTCGAGTTTTGAACAATTCTTTCAATAGCGATGTTGAAAAAGTCGTTTGACAGCGCGTCGCCTTGTCTGAATTCTTTCTTGACATCAAAGGTCTCGGTTTGGTCTTTACCGACCTTGATGGAGCAGCGTGCATTCTCCATCGTCATCTTACACAAACGGACGAGTTTGGTAGGGATGCCAAAGCTAGACATTGCTCTGTATAGCTCGTCTCTATAAATGCTATCATACGCGGCCTTAAAATCGATGAACAGGTGGTGGCTATAGATTTGGTGCTCCTGGGTTTTCTCCAAAATCTGCCGAAGTGTGAACATTTGGTCGATGGTGGATTTTCCTGGCCTAAAGCCACACTGATTTGGACTGACCAAGTTGTTGACGAATGGCTTTGGGCTTCCACACAGTACGGCAGATAAGATCTTATAGGCGATGTTAAGGAGACTTATCCCCCGATAGTTGGCGCAGTCAAAGGGGTCTCCTTTCTTGTGGAAAGTTTTCAAAGCATAAGCAAACCTCCGCAAAAGTAAATCGAACCAAGTCAGCGTGTTTTTGGTCAGAACACAAACACTTTTAATAAAGAGATGGGGTGCCAGTATGTTGTTGAAACCACATTATCAAGTCTTGACTAGACGCCGAAGTCGGCTGATCTTCTAATCTCTTCAGAAGGTAAGGACAATGAACACGACCAGACTCTGTCTAGCTAGATTTGTCAACATCGGGATTGCTTTCGTTCGTGCGAAGCGCGGCTTTGAACCCGCTGGGAGTGTCGTAAACACATAAAAGGAAAAAAAAAGAAATTTTGCGCGGGTCTGTATTTTTTGTTGTTTGCCAAAGATTTGGCCGGTTAACGAGTGTGTTGGCTTCGTTTTGTAACGGGCTCGACAAGCGCGCGGGTTGCAATGGATAGTGCAGAGGAGTCCGCGGAGGCGATGTCAAGATACGCGTACGGGGGGAATTGAAGCAAAGCTGGCTTGAGCAGGGCGGCCTCAAGGAGGACTTGCTACAGCGATTGCGGGACATGGAAAATCCGGTGGCAGAGCTGGTAAAGCGAGTGAGCTTCAGAACCTGCGCAGAGAATTGCAACGAGTCCAGGAAAAACTTGGGAAACCAGAGAAGAAGGGAGGAGGAAGGGCTGGTGAGCGCGAAAGACGATGCGTCGACATCGGGCACTGACGATGAAGCTGATGACGTTGACACTGCTGATGGAGAAGACGCAGAAAGCGCCGGGGTAAGACCGACACAATCCGGATCGAGGGCACGATCGTTTAAGGCTGGCCGAATGTGAAAAACTCCCGTGTGGGGAAGAGGAATAAGAGCGAGGAACTCTGACGTTAATGAGAAGGCGAGGAGTTCCCGCCGAAGCAATCACATCTCGTGTATATAAGTTATGAAGTGTAACTGGAATTCAATCCGTTTGTTTTATTTTTTGTTGTTCACTTTACATGTTATAAACTTACAAAACGAAAGTGAATCGTATGAGTGCAAGGAACAACCCAAATGCACGTCGACCACTTTTGCATTTTAAACAGTCAGTATATGAGTGTTTCCCGCTCGAAATGGTGTCGAAACTTTCTTCGGATCACTTTTACAAAAAAGGCAGCGGAAGACAATCATCAATGTTGGTGCTACATATTGAACATTGATTGTTGATTAAATTGATTGTGGTAAGACACTGATTTTAATTTTTTTGAGATAAATGCTCTTCTTATTCCATTCCACCACAATATTGTCTTCTGTACAATTCCAAGCACGGTTCTACAACGTAGACAACATCTTCACATTTACATGTACTTACTTACTTGTCAGGCAAACGACCCATGGAGGGTCCGAGCTTGAGCAATTGCTGCCTTCCATCGGAGACTTTACTGGGCACACTGCTTCCAGTCATTAAGACCAAACTCTCTTACATCCGCGATGACTTGATCCCTATAACGGAGGTTCGGTTTTCCTCTCCTTCTCGAACCAGGATGCTGGAAGACCCTCTTAGCTGGAGCGGTGGTGTCTAGGCACACGATGTGCCAGAGCCTTTGCTGTCGACGAATTTTTGCCTTCCGGACTACATCTACATCCTGGATAGGTCGTAGAGTTCGCAGTTGTGTCATCTCCTCCATTCGCCTTCCTCGCAGACAGGACCATGTATCCGACTTGGAATTTTTCTTTCGAAGGCGCCAAAAATCTTCTCTGCAGTTCTGCTTAGTGTCCAGCCTTTAGCTTCATAATGCAGGACTGTAAGAATAAGAGCTTTGCAGAGTATGACTTGACTGGTCTTTCGAGCTCAGTTGCTCACCAAAGTTGCGTCGGTTGCCAAGGGCGATTCTACGTCGGATCGCCACTACGACGTCATTCGTCGAGTTTACGTTTGCCCCGAGGTAGACAAACATCTTTACTACCACGAAATTGTAGCTGTCGATTGTAACGTTTTGGCCCAGGTGGTGTGTGGCGGCTCGTTTTGCACATGCAGCTTTGTCCTCGTTGACCTTTAGACCAGCTCGTTTCGCCCGTATTATAAGCCAGTAAAGGCAAACAAGTGTGCGCTTGCTTTGTTGACTTTAATGCAGTGTATTATGGATACCTACACGCGGTAGGATCATCTGCAGTCAAGGCATGTCGTACAAAAGTGATTTCCGCCCAAATTGGCGGACCATTTTCCTCCCTGGACACTGTTGCTGCATTAAATTAGTTCACTTTTAGTAGGTGTGCCCGTGTCAACAGGGAATTTGAAGGATAGTTGCTGGCATCAAGGCAAGTCAAAAGCGATCAAGGACTATGCCCCGGAGGCACAATCCCCTGCCCTCCGCAGGACCACACCTGTTGAACATAAATACCAACTGAACGACCTTTACTTTCCAACCGAGTGAATTCAAAAAATACATCATTCGAATGCGACGCTCAACCGAATGTGGTTTGTTCAGATTAAATTCGCGGGATTCGCCAATAAATAATCATTTTTCTGGAATTAATCGTTCAGCCGCAAGTTACACTTTGAAAATAAATCACTTCAACAGCTCCACTAATTGACACATTTCATCTGGAAGCCAGGTGCAAACGCGTTTAATTAAATTTGTCAATTAGCATGTAAATACGAATGTATGTCACGCCGCCAACTGTCGACTTAATATCAAGCGGGCGTTTAAAACAAAATCAAACAAACAAAATAAAATGTTAAAAATCAGTCCCTAGCACTTTGCTTGATTGATACAAAACAATGCCAAGTTGATGCGCGTATTCGGACGCAATGGAGCACTTCAGCAAATCATCACCGTCGACAATGATGATTGATTTGATTTTAATTTATTACAATTCGCATATATCACTTCATTTAATAAACAATGATTGCCGAATGATTATTTTCAGTTAAATTTGTAAACATAAAGCATTGCGCTTGGCAGAATATAAAATATTCTACCCACGCTGCGGTGCAGATTGGGATTTAAGAAGGGAGTTGACCCAATTGTGGGCTTGCACGGAAACGCTTAACATTATTCCAACTATGAACGTTTCTCTTCTCATGCGAGATGACATGGCTGTGTTGATTGTGTGGGAAGTGCAGCTGATGACCCGGGGAAATTTAACTCAAGCGGCCATGGATGAGTAATTTGAATTTCACATCTCAAACAACATGCGAGTGCGTAGGGAGGAAAACAAACCAGTCGCAGTGTCATTTTTATAAATTGGCTTGAACTCGATTCTCGAACCGTTCCAATGTTAGACAAGAAGCCATCAAAAGGAACCAATTTGAACAAACAGCACAACAACTCTTATAGAAGGCATGATGTGATTGCAGCAAAGAGTGGCGCTTGTTTTGGTGAGGATTTGTTGCTCAAGACAGTCCTTATTGATAAAAGCGTACGCCTCACAACAATCCTCGGACAAAGCTTTGCTTAGCCACCAAACCTGCCTTGGTCTCACGCACCGACCGAGATAAAGGATCTTTCAGAAATGGCATGCTATCAATGGCGCGGCTCTGACGTCAAGATCACTTTAGGCGATCTCGATGGAAGCTGAGTAAGGTGAATGTCTCTGACAGAGTCTTAAGGAAACACAGTCAGTACGTCATTACATACACAGACTGTGTCACAAGGCAGGAACTCTCTGTAGCCACGAAGCGATTCCCATTTCGCAACATCCATATTGAGAAACAAACTGATCACGATCCAAACACGTCAAGCACTCCTCCAGTCTTCCTAATGTCCGGCCCAAAAGAAGCCAACATTGGATAATTTTCTTGCTAAAGTCCATGGCTAATATAACCTTCACCGATGGAAAACTCTTATCTCTATCCTTATTTGCAAAGCTGCCTGCAAGCAGAATCATATCGCCTGCAAGGCACCAATGACTAATGAAGCTACAGCTGATGTGATAGTTTCTACTACAGCACGAAGAAAATCGTCTGATTTTACAACGAGTGCAGGTATATGCAGCGAAGCTGGACGTTGCTACAGGAGATGATCGTGAACGCAAGGAACAGAAAAAAAGGAGAGAGGTTTGCCTCCGGTGAGAAAAAGGGATGCCGTGAACAATTGGTTGCACTCGAAACGGAGAGTTTACCCGAATGACTTCTTCGAACTGTTCAACGTCGGTAAAGACCGGAATACAGGTGTCAAGCTGCCAACGCACACTGGCTCTGGACGATGTTCTAGGGGCAGATGGAGATGATCTGGCTTGGTGCATGTTCCCGAACATCTCTAAGATATGGGTGAGGCCCTTGATACACAGAATACAAGGTAATGTGTTCATTTGGATCAAAGCCGCGTGACTTCAGTTGGCTGCCATTCTCTGTGAAACAGGACTTTATCTTACACTTCGTCTTCTTCTTTGGCTGGCGCTACAGTCCGGGGTGGACATGGGCCTCAGTCAACACGTCTCGCCATCCAGCCCTGTCTTGTGTTAGTTGGTTCCAGAAACGCACCTGCAACTTTTTTCGGGTCCCCTTCCAGCTACGTGCGCCTCCGTAGGCGTGGTCTTCCTTTTACCGCGTTGTCCCTCGGGGTTGGAGTCGAGGACTTTCCGGGCAGAAGCATTGCTGTTCATCATCTGAGGCGAGGGATTCGAAGTCGTTTGACCAGGTCGATGTCGCTGTACAGCCCGTACAGTTTGTCGTTTAGTGTCCTCCTCCAAATTCCATCCGTATATGGAGGACCGATAATTCGAAGGACTTTTCTCTCGAAGACACCAATAATATCCTCGTCCGCTTTAGTTGGCGTCCATGCTTCTGCGTCATACAGCAGGACTAGGACTATCAAGGTCTTATATAGGGATATCTTGGTTCTTCGAGAGATGACTATTTTTCTTTCTCGCCTTCTGAGTGCAAAAATGTAGCGATTTGCGAGCGAGAATGAGCGTTTTATCTCCGCAGTTGTGTCACTAGTATTAACTTCGGAGCTTAGGTAGACGAAGTCTTTCAATACTTCAAAGTTATTTATATTAAGAATTTTTCTTGCATACCAAAAAAAGAGACAAATTGTGAGGAATTAAATTTCGTATTAAAATAATACAATTGATGTTATGCTCTTCTTTGTGGCAAATATTGTTACCTACGGGTGCAACTTCATATCATACATATTTTACTACTCATCGAATTAACGAACCATGAACTTATAAACAATTTTCTTTTAACAAACTGCCTTTTTTAAACGATTTTCCGAAATATTGGTTTTAAAATTCCAATTTCTGAACTATAACTTAGCTTAGGTTAGGTTATAGTGGCTGACTGCTTAGGGCAGTCACCGTTGTGATACCGCAGAAATATATCGTACATCTAAAAAAAAATTCCCGGACTTGAAGTTGAATTTGCACATAGTCTATCATATCAGCAGCGGTAAGCAACTGACGTCATATTTAAAAAATAAGACGCGGAAACATAATTCCTTGTATTCTGTGTATCATGGGTGATAGCAGCATCGTTTACTTGATCCAGACGATCAGACCTCACTGTTTAACTGCCTAACAGTGAGAGAAACGGCTGAATGTGCCTGCTCTTGGGTCCCCTGTTCGAATCCCAGTGAAGACAAAATGAATTATGGTTTTTAATAGAGACCGGTCAACTGGTGTTGATAAACCGTGAAAATCCGTTGTTTGTAAGGCTTTGGACAGCTTTGGACAGCAGCAAAGAATCACCCATCAAGGATAAACTGCACACAGTGATGATAGCCAGGTGCTTTTGTATGGAACGCTAAAAGTGGCTAAGTCAAGCACATATAAAAAGCGCAGGCCTTCGCTAGGAGCAGTAGTTCATGAATATTAATTGGTCTGACTGTATATCCACCACAGAGAACTACGTTCCACCCAGCAAATTCTAACAAGCAATGGTTTAAGTGTTAGAACAAAACAACATTCGGACTAAAAGAGTGCGGCTAACGTATACCTACGGTAAATGACTATCGGGTGTAGAACAGGCCTTTTGTTAGCAGCCTGTTACTACGACGGCTATTAATAAGTACTGTAATAAAATGCCTTGCAGACGATTACGACAATAGAGCAAGTCCTTTCGCCTTCGGGTTTGAGGTTTTTGAAAATAAAACACTAATTGTTAATGGAAAAGTAACAACATTTTATTCAAGGTATTTGGCATTGTTTTCTACACATTTTGACCACCTTACTGGAAATTTGTGAATACCACGCCAATAAAATTGTTCGTCTTTAAAAGCAAACCAATCAGACAGGCAATTTTCGACTTCTTCGTAGGAATCGAAGTGATGCTCAGCCAATCCGTGTCCCATCGATGAAAACAAATGGCAGTCGAAAGGAGCCAAGTCTGGTGAATACGGCGGGTGGGGTAGCTGCTCCCAGCCAAGTGTTTTGATTGTATCCTGAACCGGCTTTGCGTTGTGTGCAGGTGCATTGTCATGGAGCAAAATTACCTTGCCGTGTTATCTGGCCAATTGTGGTCGTTTCTCGATCAATGCATGGTTCAAATTGATCATTTCTTGTCGGTAGCGATCAGTATTAACGGTTTCACCAGGTTTTAGGAGATCGTGGTACACCACACCTTGCTGGTCCCACCAAACACACAGTATTGTCTTCTTGCCGAATCGATCTGGTTTCGCAGTCGATGTTGATGGTTGTCCCGGATTAACCCAAGATTTTTTCCGTTTAGGATTCTTAAAATAAATCCATTTTTCATCGCCAGTAACAATCCGATGCAAAACCGATTTTCTTACGTGACTTTGAAGCAAAATTTGTGTTTTGTGTGTGTTTTTTCGATTTTCCATCCGTCTTTCATTCAATTCATGTGGCACCCATTTTCCACACTTTTGGATCTTTCCCATCGCTTTTAAACGGTCACAAATTTTTTGTTGTGAAACATTTAACATTGCTGCCATTTGCTTTTGACTCAAAGTGTCATCTCCATCCAATATCGTTTGCAATTCGGTGTCTTCAAACTTTTTTGGTGGTCTTCCACGTTCTTCATTTCTCACATCACAATCATTATTTCTGAACCGTTGAAACCATCTTTTGCATGTTGCTTCTGATAGAGCATGATCACCATTTGATGCGACTCTGCAGCACTTTTCTTCAAATGGAAACAAAAAATTAATGCTTTCCGCAAATCATCACTTTCTTGTATAAAATTCGACATTTTAACACGATGAAAAAATATAATTTTGTTTGTTCAATGAATTGATGTATACTAAATATTTTTCACAGATGTCATAGCAAACAAACAAAAAATATAAGAGCTCGTTCGCAACAAATATTCCCTATCGAGACATTTGTATCTTTACGCTCACTTCATACCGGTAAACCTGGTAAGTATATCGGTGTATTCAGTTTGTAGTGACCCGTGGCGTTGTGGGTATCTGCGTCTACTCATACGATCCCCGGTATGCTCAAATTTATTTTCACTGCTCCCCTTTTTTTGAATTACTGACAATGCTGAAAACGTAAGACTGTCTAGAAAAAGCTTCTCAAACTTTGCCGTTCGGAGTCGGAATAGAACTGTGGGTTCATTCCACTCATGAAATAATAATAGCACATACAACAGGAGTTCACTACAATCGACTGCATAAGATCCGTTCCACTAACTCCCTCGCATAGGTGGAGGAGGTTCTTCTTAACTTTCCTGGCACCACCCAAAACTTATTTGCGGTCAAACAATACCCAAGATTTATAAACTGATCTGAGCATTTAGAAAGTGAGTGCTACTCAAGCCTACCACCAGCGGATGCGGATAAGTTTCAAATGAAGTTGTTCTCTGACTGCCATACCCAGCTCCTCCGGTACATCTTCATACCTCATTAAATCCGGTCCTGAGTTAATGAGTTTTCTCAGCACCACAAGTCTGTCCGGTGAAATCTGGGATCTCCTCCGGGAAACAAAAAAAAAAAAGAAAGACGCAAATCTCATTTTTCTGGCTCTCCTCTGCTTATCTGATTTCTTTATAACTTTCTCGGATTACTCCGGCGTTGTCGGCGCTCAGCCGCAACCGGTGAACGTGTCAGAAGCAGACATTTAATTGCTTTTCAATCGTCCACATCTTCAACACCCACATAGAGGACTTAACGTGGCTGTGGAGCTTTTTTGCGCCCCAACACTCGCTGGCACTCCGCAGACATCAGTGCAGACTTGAAGAGAATCCGAAATAAGCAGATTTACCTCCAAAGCATAATGATGTTGAAGTGTATCCTCATCCGCAGCAGATAAATGATGTCTAACGGTTTCGCCTCTAATTTGCAAACACAAACTAGTAATCTGCATTAACCATACAAAGATCTTGACCCGTATTCCATTTGTTCGGCGCGGCCTTATTGTCCTTGACAGCGCCGAACAAACACGCTGATTTTGAGATAATAATACGGCGTCTCCTTGCTTTTGTTTGGCTGTGGCGCGCGGAGGCGAGGTGGGCGGATCCGGGTGAGGAGTTGGTGTTTGCCAAGGACACCTTGACTAAAGTGATTTGTTCTCGTTTTCTCTTTATCTATAGAACGTGACATGGAAAGAAAGACCTCGTTTCACGAATGCTTTTGCAATCGTTTTCATCCAACAAAATACAAGACGAACTGTACGTGGTCGAGGATGAGTGGACTGGAGTGTGCTGTGCCGAAGACGAGTGGAGTGAAGTGGAGAGAGCTTCAAATGATACCACATCAAAGGGGGAGGATGTAAGCGTAAGCAGTAGCAGAAAAACTGTTCTATTACATGCCTGTTGAGAGACGAACTAAAAAGAGACGACGGCGAACAAGCAGATTGACAAACCAGTTTTTAGCGAAATTACTGCTGAATATGTTCCTCCAAGTGGCCAGGTAGTACGCAGAGGAAGTTTGGTTCCTTCCGCACAGTTAATGAGCTCAATAAACATTCCCTTGAGCTATGTCTTGGAAAAAAACTCATCAAGTGGACGGCTGATTCCAGTAAAAAGTTAGTGGGAATGAAAATAATTTCTGTTTTAGAGGCGGGTCGTGGAGCTGTCAGGAAAATGGTAAGACAGCCACTTGGAGTTCAAGCAAGACTAAGATGACAGAAACTGTGTCTCATTTTGCTTTCGAGTGAAAGTCATATGAATACTAAGTCGTCTGAAGACTTTGACACAAGTGTGTCTTCTCCCTATCTAGCTGTCAAAATACGAGCGGAAATCTGTAGACAGGTCACCTGAGTCCAAAAGGTCTATTTCAGCCGATAGAAGTGATAACTATTATGATGCACATTTTTAGAAAAACTCCCTTGCGTCTTTGCGGTGTCTAAGTACCATGTAATGCTACATGAGGGAGTAGGTCAATTTATATATTTTTTCCGAAGCATAAGACCGTGTTGTGCGGCATACAATAAAGAGACGACAACCCAATCAGCGGTCGAGAAATGACGGCCGGTTCACCAGAAATCCGGTCCGTATTGCCAATACTCAGTTGGCATTGCCATCCACAATGACTTATAATAATTATAAAATAGGTGGCACTACAGCCATTAGAAGGCCACGTCCTAGCTCTCATCGAATGGAAGGGACATACAATTTTATGCCGACTCCGTACGGCCAAGTTTGAGAAGCTTTTACTAGACGGATGAACTCTTTGAACATTGTCAGTGGCTGCCATTATTTGTGTCGCTCAGAGCAGGGATTGTACCTACGGCGTCGAGTGAGGGTCGACGCACTTACCCACAACGCCACGGGCCAACACCACAATGGCTTATGCTGAAATCACCTACCTTGCCTACAAGACGGACAAGCTTACTGTCGAATTTGGTGTGTGTAAAAGTAGCCTTACAATTTATTGAATTTTATTATGAGAATTTTTGTTCGGTGGAAAAATGTCTGCAGTGGCAAAAATCGATATCTGGTTGAGTCGAACTTACTTGGCCCCCCGACAATGAAAGAGCTCCCAAATGCACCCGGAAGAATGTACCGGCTAGTGATACATACAAAATATAAAAGCTGAACCCGGAATATGCGTGCTTTACCCCCGTGTTCATCCTGTATCAGTGATAAGAGAGCATAGACATGTTGGTCTTTTTGCAGACTGGAACACCCCTCTCTCAATACAAAAACTGCCGCTGTGAACCTGAACGCGTACTTATTTCCTTTCGCGCGCATTGTTCTAAGGCTTGGACCCGTGCAAATTTGTGTTTGCATGTAATTTAAGGTCTGTGTGATTATAAAGGGTGATTTTTTAGCTATTATTTTTTTGACAATACTGGTTTAAACTGCTGACTCACGTTTCGTGTTTTGTTTCACTGTCAAACATCTTCAGTTTGGTCTATGATTTAACCATGAATCGTCTTACAAACGAACAACTCTTGCAAATTATTGTCAAAATGCGTGCTCTGTTAAGATGGTCCATCGCGCGCTTCTTTCATTTTATGGCTTTTGGATTTTTTGGCTCAATATAATAATAGTAAAATATGGGTGGCGCTACAGCCCATAGAGGACCAGGGCCTAGCTTCTCAGCAACCACTCGTGTTGTGCGTGCTATTGTTCTCTCACGAGTGGAAGGGACCTACAGTTATACGCCGACTCCGAACGGTCAAGTTTGATAAGCTTTTTCTAGACAGGAAATACTCTTTGAGCATTGTCAGTGACTCGAAAGAGGTATTGCAGTGAAAATTATTTCTGTCGCTCAAAGCTGGAATCGAACCTACGACGTCAAGGTTGGGGTCGACGCACGTACCCACAACGCCACGGCGCACCACTTTCTTGGCTCAATGGGTACGTCAATAAGCAGAATTTTCGATCTTGGAGTGAATATCAGCCAGAAGTATTGCAAGAGCTACTCAGCCGACTTGTGCGAAAAAGTCACAGTTTGGTGCGGCTTATGGGTTGGTGGCATCATTGGACCGCACTTCTTCAAAGATGATGCTAATCGTAACGTAACTGCGAATGGTGAGCGCTACCGTGAGTAGCGAGTGATTTCAACTTTTTTTGCATGACATGTGGTTTCAAGACAAACAATCAAGAACGATATTACTCTGTCGCTGCAATCAGCCCCCACAGGGGCACCGTCCGATAGGACTGGTTAAAAAAATGATTTTGAATATTAGTAGCTTGTGGTCAATACTAATGTAAGGGGATCACTCTTTCGATTAAACACCAATCATCAATAAAACACTTCTTTTCGTTGTTCACTATTTATTCCAGCAACTGATCCCTTTGACTGCTTCTTAAAAACTGTGCTTAAAATTTATTCATGTTGTACTGACCTAACCGGCAGTCCTCGCTTTGACAATAGCGATGCTATTCTCTTCTCGTTTTTCTTTTCTTTTGGTCTTATTCTACTGCACATAGTTTTAATTCACGGTTGATAAAGGGATATAGCATTTTAACGATTAGGTTTGCTTTCTAACCGTCCACGGTACATGTGTGTTTCAAATGTGAGTTTCTTATCGAAAGCAACTCATAATTACTCACAGCTTTCAGATCACTCTATGTTGGTCGAGTTCAATTGTAAGTTTGCTTGAGGTAGGAATTGCTGTTTCCTACGTCGAGTGAAGCACATAACCAGAGAATTATTAGCATTGGGTGTGATTTTCCATCGGAAGAGATAGTGTCCTGTGGATGAAAACAGCATATTAAACAATATGAGAGCCAGTACCGAACCTTGAGGAACGCCAGATTTAGTGGTATATAATGATGAATTATTTCATGTGAGGTTAAGTGTTTTCTTCTGGTGGCCCGTGGCCTTGTGGGTATGTGCGTCAATCGATCGTTCGATCCTTGGTCTGAGCGACAAAAATAATTACTCACGGCCCAACTCTTTCGAGTCACAGGCAATGCTCAAAAAGATCATCTGTCTAGAAAAAGCCTCTCAAATCTTGGCCGTTCGAAGTCGTCATAAAACTGTACGTCCCTTCCTCTTGCACGCACAACACGAATGGAGAATGCTGAGAAGCTAGGCCCTGGTCTTCTGCGGACTGTAGGGAAAGGATTTTCCCATAGGCATTTGACAACTTTGACTTTAATTTGTGAACACATGCTTTCACTTATCATTAAACTTTCACTGCAAATTTATTCAGTGAACTCAGAATTTGTGTCATGGTATAGACACACCAGAGAATTGTGCCCCAATATTCGAAGTCGGATATTTAAGAGTGTTAATACGCCAATTTTTTGTGGTAATTCTTACCCGTCTTCGAATCCACAGCTGTTGGGCAACGCAACAATGAACGCCTACGTTTACAGATGCGCACCAAACGAATTGGGCATCGCTCAGACAAGATAAAATTTACCCAAGAAATGAAGCTGACGGATCATTCGCAGCGATGTACGTTTTACGGTTGGGTCTGATGACGAGTTTCATAGCAAAATCATCTTCAGTGAAGAAGCTCATGTTTCGCTCAATGGGTTTGACAATAAGACAAATACGCATTACTGGTCGTAAAAAATTGTCAGTATTATTGCACCATGGTTACCGATTATTTTTGGCTCGAATTGGACGATAAAGATTTGGACATGATCAATTGGATGGTGTCACAAGCTCATGCTGCAAACTTGCATTTATTGAAGAGTAAGTATGGTGAGGGCATGGGCCTGTGCATCCAGGGCAAAGTTGTTGATTGCACTCAACTTGGCAAGATGCCAGCAACGATCCCTGCAAATGCACAGGTCAAGTTGACATACAGCCTCCTCGCGGCGCCCTCTGGATAACTTCTACTGCAGCCGCTTAGAGGTGAACCAATGTATGCAGCGACCCCTTTTCCGGGGGCTTAAACCAGGACCCGGTCCTCCAGGTTCGGGGGTTTCGCGTGGGGTTAACTTCCCCACCGTGTAAAACACGCATTAGTTCTGAGACGGCAACAAGCCTCGGATACGCATGACCCTACTGCACGTGGAATGTGAGGTCACTTGACAGACCACGTGCAGCCGATGAACTTGCGGAGGCCCTAGAAGCCTATAAGGCTGACATCACCGCTATCCAGGAGGTGCGATGGGATGGGCCTAGAAAAAAGAGGATGAAAAACTGCGACATATATTACGGCGATTGCTACAAAAAGGGGAGGGCAGCGCTTATTTGGATGCAGATTCGTTGTTCGAGGCAGACTTAGGCAAGAAGTCTTAAGCTTTAGATACATAAGCGAACTCCTGACAACAATCCGCATCAAGGCAACATTCGGCAACATCAGCCTAATATGCGCCCACGCCCTAACGGAGGGCATAGACGATGATAGCAAGGATGACTTCTATGATCTCCTAGTAAGAGCATACAATCAATGCCCCAACTACGACACCAAGATCGTTTTTGAAATATCTTAAATGGTTTGCCTTTTACAAAAAGAAGTCGAGTCGTTATTAGAAAGGCCTTTATATTCTCTCGAATTTGAGTACAACAGTCATATCTGGGCGGATGCCCCCAAGACCGGATTCCAAAAGCCGGCGAAGAAACCTGTCTAATGGAAAGTTCAACAAACAATGCTCAAGTAGGTACATTACACCACAGATATCCAAAATATTGCCGTATTAAAAGTGTTTAGGGGTCTTGAAAGCCTTAAGTACTACTTTAGTAATTCCATTAGTTACTAATCCCGTCTAGTTATAGTCACTTAATAAGATGAATAAACTGGTTTCTATTTCTAGTAAAATTTTCATTGTTTCTCTCTCTCTTCTGGACCCACTTGATGTACACTTGGCCGCACAATTCGTATGTTAGTCAAAACCACCCCGACTGCCTCTCCTCTATCGAACCCTTAAGTCATACCAGACTGATCAGGGGAACAATCTCGTCCAATTTTATTTCGCTCGATAAGTCTGCGTGTGATTTCATTTCACTTAGTATAAATGGTTTTATTGAATTAATACATCATCCCGCGACTTCAGTAATCTCTCGCAGCCGCCATCGTTTCACTGCTCCTAGACCGCATAAAACCGCACGATATAGACATACGCACAACGATGGAGATTTCCTTTTTTCCTTTCTTACACTCGATAGCGAACATCTTGGAAAATCATTTCCGGTTCGAAATTCCTTAAAACTGTCACATCCACTCGGTTGTTTGCACAACTTTCCAACCACAACTATGTGCTTAGTCAGTAAATTGAAAAAGTTCAACCGAATGGAGGCATTACCCATCAAGAACTCATCACGACCGCAGAATTGTGGAAGTTCAAACTGCTGTTCACTTAATTATCTGTTATACATGCGTCTGGAAAGTTCAATTTCTGTTTTTTCGTGCTTATGCCTGAAATTGGATTAGGTATCGTAAAGTAATCGTCGATTATTTTATTCACCCCCTAACGAGTGGCCTCACGATAATAACCGCTTATTATTACATCAAAGTTCAGCGTTGGTGTAGTGAATCTTGGGATAAGGATGTTTCTCTCTTATTTTGTGGGTTCAGGGCAGTCCTTGAGAACTGGTTTGGTTGCTGTGCAAGCAGGGAGGAGCTTCATTTTGCTTCAAAGGAAAAGTTACTTCCTTCGCGGAAGCAATTACGCCGGTTAAAAGTGCGAAATGGAGAAACTGCATTTATGTGATTGGCTATTAAGAGAGAAGTTAAAGCGGTGGTGTTGTTGCCAACAACCCACGCGTATTGTTAACCACGAATTCCATCAAAAGCTTCAACCACATTACAGCAGCGGTCAATTGGATGCAGCAACACGGACAACTGAATTTATTTTCGTGGATAATACATATCGTACCCGTGTGTGCATGTGGACCACAACAGTGGACAGCACAAGCAAAATTGAGTAGATACTCCGATGCTGAGATGAGTCTGTCAGTCGCAAGCAAAAGGCAAACAAAAGTCCTTCAAAAACAATCAAGTCGTGATCGACGTTCAGCAATTCTGGACACACTCGCCCGCCATCGATTGTTCGACAATTAACAGGAAATTGCAAAATGAGGAGAAAACTTTTTTCATCAAGAAATGCACAAGTTTGCCACTTTTGAAGATTATTTAAGTGGAAACTTGATGAGGGATAAAAGTTTTCTTATTACAAAAAGTCACTCCAGACACTCTCCAACGACAACGGACACGGAACATGGCGAACAAAAAACGAAGAATTCCAAAAGAGAACTTCGACTTGCACTATTTTCGCCCTCTATTTTAATTTTCACTAAACGCCGCCTCTTTCCACATCGCCGTCAAGTTGAATTGTGTAAGTGTCTACTGTCTCCGCTGTCGTCAGAGGCACGTTGGATATTGAACAGTTCCTGAAAACCCTAATTGGATCCACCCGTTCCACCGCTTAGGTTCAACTTGTCCCTTTCATCCGAAATTGAAACAGAGAAAAAAAATTAACTCAAAACTTTTCGAACGACAGTTATGGGGAGTACGTTGCATCTAAGAGACTTACTGCGTCGGGAATAATTTATGCAAAACTGTAATAGTCGCTTGCCTCAGTTGTCCCTCTGATGATGGCATGCGTCTACGTTACCCGCAACCAGCTCCCTTCGGACTCGAACACAAATCGTAATTGGGCAGGGGAAGTAAATTAGTTTCAGTCAGGCTGTTAAATAATGTGTCTGTTCGTTCGTCTGATCATGCAGCATCGGTTGCCAAGCGGCCAGGGGAGGCGAAGAACTGTGCAGCCATCAGAGTATGATAAATGAATTTAGAGAAGCATGTACGTTTGTGGGAAATATCATGTCTTAAAGGGGAGAGATGCTTAGGTGAGGGATTTTTTCACAGACGTGCTCTGGCACTGAATGGATGCAAGAGGTGTGCAACATTAAACCATTTAAATGAGATGGATTCAGTTTTGTAGTTGAGTCCAGTGTTGTCAGGTGTCAAATAGAGGAATCGCCAAATCGAAAGTTAAAATCGACAAAAATCCCAAGATTTTCGACTCCAATTTGGAAAATAAAACGAAAAATATTTAATGTCAAAAATAAAAAGTCCAGAAATATGTTAACTGCTAGTCAACGCTAACATAATGCCCTCTGTGGGTTGAGGTAGTAAGCCACAGTGATCAAGTTATCGGTTGAGATCATTGCTCTGGCAGAAAAGACCACGAATCAACTTCACCAGGAAGTTGTTCACTCGTTTCAGTTTCTTGTGAACTGGAGTCGAATCAGGTGATGGGTGAAGATTGGCTGTCAAAGGATAAGGCATGTCTCTGGGTGTGGGACTTTCGCCTTGGAATTCCTTCTAACATTCAAGATCAACTGCACAGTGTTTATGAAGTGATTTTAAGTGTTGAACTTCGGTAAACACATTCAGAGCTCGCCTAAGACTCCATTGTTAGTGGAAACACAGCCAGTTATGTTTTACTAAGAATGGTTCAAGGCGATGCGTTATTTATTAACTGAGGTAACTAGAAACCCGTGGCGTTGTGGGTATGTGAGTCGACCTCAACCTCGACGTCGTAGGTTCGATTCATGCTCTGTGCAACGAAAACAATTTTTACGACCCCACCTCTTTCGAGTTACTGACAATGCTCAAAGAGTATTTCCTGTCTAGAGAAAGCTTCTCAAACAAAGCCGTTCGGATTCGGCTTTGACTTTAGGTCCCTTCCACTCGTGAGAGAACAATAGCACGCACAACACGAGTGGTTGTTGAGAAGCTAGACCCTGGCCCCCTACGGGCTGTAGCGGCACCCATATTATTATTTTATAACTAGAAACCAAGTTACATTACATTACATCAGTACTGAGGTCAAAGGCAGAATAGCTCTTGCCAGCCGCTGTTTCTTTGGGCTCAATAGGCAATTGAGTAGCAGAGGCCTGTCTCGAAGGACCAAGCTAACACTATATGAGACCCTGATCACCCCTGTCCTACTCTATGGCGCGGAAGTCTGGATTATCTCAAGAGTGGATGAAGAAGCCCTTGGTCTTTGCGAGAGAAAAGTTCTGCGTGCGATCTATGGTCCTCTTTCCGTTGACGGCGCCTGTGGAAGAAGATTCAACCACTGTACGGGCTGTATGTCGCGTCTACGGATTCTACGACTAGGATGGCTAGGTGACGTAGAGCGCATGGATCACACTGCTCTAGGTCGAAGAGTCTGCGAAACCGAACAAGTGTGACAACGCAATAGTGGAGGACCACGAAGCAGATGGCACACACAAGTGGAGAAGGACCTCAACCAACTTGGCGTATAATGTCGTGCCAGCTGGAGAGGCTTGTTGGGTGATGCCCAGATTCACACCGGACTGTCGTGCTTTGAAAAGAGTAACTAGAAACTTCAGAGTGGGCACTGATCACTGAAGAAGGCGTGTATAGACAGGAAATATTTTGAATCGATCCCAACACACAACCAAAAAAGCAACGATTCCTTTTCATGCACCGGTCAAATTGGTATGGAGCCTAAAAGAGGCCCTCAGTAGTGCATTCCTTTTTTTAATGTGCTTGATAGTCCGTCGTTCTCATATTTTTTTGCAGAAAATAGTTTTAGTTTTCGTTTGCATTCAATGGTCGTTAGTAGCACTGTAAGATTTATGAAGCCAGTGCTTTATTCTTCAACCAAAAAGCGCCCCTGTTTTCTTCTAGAAACTGCCCATGTTGTCACAAGAAAAAGGGGAAAAATAATAATAATTCGCGTGTAACATGGGCCAACTCGCAATTACCCAGCTCTCTTTAGTGCCACTGTAGTTACATGTGTTGCTCAACACAACTGTCGAACAACATGTACAGCGCTTGGAGACAAACATGTTGACATGAAACCAACATCAGCGATTGGAGCAAGCGTCCCAATAAAGTACAGCATTGGCAACATTGGCCCGCTATCCACATGTAACCTTATAACCCACCTATGATACAGTCGCAACGTGCAACCTGCAACCTACAACCACTAGTTCACCTGGGCTTGGCTTCATTTATTTTGTTCTCTGTTCGCTTTTGTTTACGTATTGTTATATTTCTTTGTTCAACATATGTTATATGTAAGCTTGAAGAAACCTGTCACTTCACTCATGTATTACCAGTTGATAACAAAAGACGTGCATATAAAAAAAGGAAAGTAAATTTGATTTTTTATATATTATATTAGTCTGTGTATTCATGGGTTCAACTTCGGCATATTTTGTGACTACCTTCTTGAAACATCTGCTTCTAGTCCCTCCACGTACCGAAACAAAGAGTTGGAAAGAGAATACCCAGCTAAGTGAGATATAAGAAGTAGGCAAGCAGGACATGGATATAGAAGACGTTGGCAAGAATACTTTACCCAAGAATTTGCTTCAGAAAACCTTAACGCGTTTTTCTCTAAACAGTGTTATGTACGATAAATTTTCAAAATATCTTCACTTCTCTTAAACTTGATTTGTAGCTGAAAAAACAGCGGTTTCGAAAAAAAAATCAAAGGTCCGCCATTTTGATAATTCTTGTGCGAAATTATTGATCCTGGTTCATACCGGAACCAAACATGTCTACTT